>WAAD01042312.1:60379-87425 GCA_013389945.1 Fregata magnificens
AACACACAGGTATGTCTTTAGCAGGGTTTTCAAAAGTCATGTGAATTCAGTGGGAAGCAGGACTGAAAATTTGGCTAGAAACCTCTAAGAAGTAAAATGCTTATTGAGTTTAGTGCAGTCTGATTTATGTATTCTGAGAAGGGCAAGTTCCTTTTCTGTGACAGGGAAAAGAAGATACACCAAAGCCTGAACTCTCTACTGAAACTACCTCTGGAATTATTACTGCATCAATTAAAAATCAAGCTTTAGATGTTCCCTTTTAACCAGTGCTGCATATTTAGTTTTTGTTTAACTTTTGTAAAGAGCTATATAAGAGCAGAAATATCTTCTCATCTTACCTTTTCTGCCACATCAAGTGATTTCATTTCTAAGCAATCTTTTCTTCTTCGGGTTTTATAAGGTAACACAGCTGTGCACACAAATCTACAAATAATAATAATAACAACCACAACAATCATAAACTCTAACAGCCTTCTTTCCTGTTCATCACATTTCAGAATTAGGCCTCAAAAGTTGTAGCTCATGGTAATGAGAATCATAATTGCCCAAATTTTTCCTGATTGTAAAAATAATGTCATACTTTAATTATGGCTGTATATTTTAATGACATTTTCATTTTCTGATTTTGCCTATTAATAAAAGATAAGGTAACACTGCCTTGCCAACACCCAACAGCATCTTTGCTCAGTTACGCATAATTGTAGGAAATTTAGACAGGCATTGTAATAAAATAATCTATGGTGCATTGGGGTTTGTAGTTGAAAATACAAAAATACCTGCCTGTATTCATCTCAGAATGTATTTCCTCCCATAAACTTTAGGTATAATGAAATTATAGAGCTATATGAAACTGTTTGTCTAATAAAAAGATTGTAACTGTAAATCCTAATCATAATATTCTTAGGAAATACAGAAGGTAATTAATATTAGAATGATATCAGTCTCTTGAAAAACCCTAGAGGACAAAAGGCAGCAGAAGAAACCTTTAATATTATGCTGGTGCACACTGTAGGTTTTTCTTATTAAAATTTAAATTCATTCTCCTTTTTATAGTAAGCAAGACTGTTTAAACATTGCACTTCTTCGAAAAAAATGTTAGAAATGCTCCTGCCAAAAGGACATTTTAGCAATGAAAATGCAAATCTGAAATCTGAAATAAGTTGCTAGCCCCCTCATGGAGCTTCATGGCAGTAGAAAGAAAAATCAAGAGTCTTCAGTGTAGGTGGAGCTGATCTTGTGGAACATGGAGCACATGGAGCACATAGCACATAGCACATCAAGTTGTGGAGCAAATCTTGATCTGATGTGAACCCAAATATCTTCTCATATTAAGGATTTTTGTGAACTTTTCTTTGACAGTTTCTCATACTGCTACTATCTGCCATAGTCTGGTATTTAGCAGAAGGATTAACATCTGGCTCAGAAGTGTCTTTCCTTTGTACCCTGAATTCTATTCAGATTTGGCAGACATATAAAGTTACAAATTGTTACTTCCTAAAGAGGAAAAGGCATAAGGACATCATGAAAACAGTTTGCAGATAAATTCCTTCCCAGAAATTTTTACTTGAAAGTATAAAACATTTGAAGTTCTGTGGCCAATTTCATAGCTGAGTATGCAACACATATAACATATACAATTTCATTCACATTTTAAAGTGAATTACCTTTGGCAGCATTCAAATTTCTTCTGAATTCACTTTTCTAAATATTTCCAGTGATGGGAATATTTGGCAAAACAGTGAATGTTGCAGAATATTTAATTGATAAAAAACTTATTTGAAATATTGCATTGGAAAGTTAATTTTGAAAGTAATTTTCCTCTCTTCAGGGACCAAAAAAATCATAGTTTTTGTTCACTGAAAACCACAGTGATGAAGACTTAAAAAATTCTCCACTCTTGTTGCTGTCAAAGTGATAACTTTCTGAACAGGAAGGCAGTAACCATTGTGTAACTGCAAAACTGGGTACCAGAGAAAAAATGTCTTGAACAAGGTCACAAATTAGTATCTGAACTGGGAATAGAATTCAGATCAACTGTTCAGGTGTTCTTTCACATCTCTGCTCATGACTTCATAGCAGCTTGCTAATTAGTAGAATAGAAACTAAGAGCAGCATCTATATCAGTTAATATGTTGAATCCTGGATGCCAGTATTGCTCTTCAAGCACTGTCCCAAAGAAGGTGCCATACTCATTGGCTAAATACTCTCTGAAGTTGTCCAAACACTTCTGCTTCCTAGCCCAATTCTTGTGACAGTAGAGCTCAATAAAGGATATGAAAAATCAGCCCACTTGAGAATTCTAAGCTAGGCTTTAAATAGTGAATTAACAAAATGTTATTTAGTACAGATGTGTCTTAAACTGTGATGGAATCAGTTAAGAAAGTCTACAAGTGTCCTTTGTGTTCACAGATTGTTTTGGATACAACGAATGTTCCCATTTATTTATTTTTTGAACTAGAAAACTTGGTCTGCAGAACAGCCAGATCCTAATGAGAGGGCTAGAGGAGAAACTGCATACCCATATGTTTAAGTGATGTTACCATGGATACAACTGACTTGATTTGCAGTTTGCAAATTTACCTTCAGTAAGTGGCAAACACATTCCACCTTCCCAAAGATCTGAGTGTCAGGATATAGACATCGCCTGCCCGTGCAATGAATGTGAAGCCAAGGACTGGAGTGCAGAATCAGGGAGAAACGCACTTAACTTGCATTGCTAATCTGACCTACTGCTGCAGTGTGTGCTTGGGGAATCTTAATCAGGGTGGGTCATTTTGTTGGTGTAAGAGACACTTCGGCAGGAATAGTCAACTGCACAAATAAATGCCAGGAAAAAATTGGTTGCAGAGGAGGCCTGGAAGAAAGTATCACATGGATGCTGCGGGCCTTCAACCGAACATGAGTCAACAATGCCATGCTGTTTCAATGAAAAGCGAATGCTGCATTAGGCTCTATTAACAGGAATAGCTCACCAGACATGTGATGCAATCCTCCCATCCAAGCCCTGGCTGGAATACCGACTTCTATTCAGACGCCCACACAGAGATGTCTAGAGCCATTTCAGATGTCCATGGCGGGAAGAACAGGAAGCAATGGGCATGTTTTGCTGCAAGGAATATTCAAGTTTGCTATTAGGAGAACTTTTTAGCAGTAAGTATAGTGCAGGCGTGTAATATGCCGTCAGGGGAAACTCTGAAATCTCCACAACCATGAGCCATCAAGAGTAAGAGGGACAAGTCTATCAGGAATGACAGAAGCATAGATCATCATGACCTGGGGCTGGGACAAGGCCAAAACGACCTCTTGAGATCGCTCAGCTTTTGATTCTATATTTCATTAAAATGAATTGCACTAAAACACTGGGAATCATTAAATATTATAGGCATTCTGGATTTTCATCAGGCTAACAGACTATCTCACCACACCATGTCCCAGAGTAAATTAAAATTAACAGTCTAAACAAAGAGATATTCTAAAGGTGGCCCTTTTTCTAAATACTTTTTTTATTCATACTAGAACTACTTCCATCTTTTTGACATACAGTTGTCAATTTTGGCAAAGCCCTCAGAATCCAGGAAATTGTTCATGAAATTTCTTTTTGACATGAAGGATATGCAGAGATGTATACTAAATGCTTCACTCTGCCCTCGCTTCATTCTACGCAGTCTGTCCTATGTCATCTAGGAGGTTCATTTGGATATGCAATGTTAAGGATGAGAAGCAAAGCCCAAGGAAGCCCTGATGATGAAGGCTTTAACAACAGAGACAGATTTACCTGTAAAGTTTCTGTAATCAGTCAGAGATAAAAGAACTTTACCCAATATTCAACATTTCCATTCATTACTCATTTTCTTTGGAGGCGAGGCAGGGATACGATGAGTTACATCACAAGCTACAACAAGGAGCATCAGTGGGAACAAGAACATATGATTTTTTGTTATAATTAAGAGAAGGACCTCAAGCAGAGCACTGATTGTCTGAAATTATATCTACACTGTAGGAAGCAAAATGTGGACTTCACTTAAATTAAGCCTTATTACAAAACAGGGGCATGTCGCTGGGGCACTACCTGATGGGACTGGACAGCAATGTGGCAGAAGCCAGGGAGAAGCTTAGGACTCCGCACAGTGTTACAGGTTCTCTTCATCTTCCCCACTCTGTGCATCAAATATGGTAAGCTCACAGAAAATTTGCAGTTGGCAGTGGAAGTTGACAAGCTCCTAGTCCCACAGCAGAGGAGCAGAAGTCAGGAACTACTGGTAGGGTTTGTATTCTTTCCATTCTTCCCCAGTAAATCTGCATCTGAGTGTGTTTCATCAGATGTGCTCACTGTGAATACAGTAAACTTCCTTTCATTCACTAAGATGTTAAGTTAGCACTTTCCACCAAAAAAGGTTTAAAATCAAAGTAGCTGCTCTAGTTATATCAACAGCAAGTTTCTGACAGTGTTATAGAGAGCTAATTTGCTGAGGCATGGTTTTATTGGTTGATGTGGTAGGTAGTATTTACCAGGTCACTTGAATAAAAGCAATGGTTTCTCCTTATACTGGCAGGAGCTATTGTACATGTTAGACTGAATGATGAATTTCCTTCTGAAGATTTAGAGATAATTTCTTTACTGTAATTGTCATACTGCACCGACAATCTGAATGCCATTATCTCAGTAATAACCGAAATTAAAAAGTGGAATAGTGTCATTTGAAGATGAATACAAAGAACGCAGAAAGACTTGCACGTTGACTCACTTGAGCTATTCTTCCCTCTACCTGTTGTTCTGCGTATTCATAGTCTTTCAGTGGAATTTATTCCAATAAAAGCAGTATTTCTTCATTTAAACATTTCCTAATGGATTTTACATCTCTGAACCGATCTCATCTCTGATATAGCATTCAAGCAATTAATGGACTCTTACAATAGATCTGGCTTGGACAGCAGACCAGAATTATTTAAAGGAAAAAATTATCATTAACATAGGATGTGAAGACATCCTGAACTGAACCAACAATTGGAAGTGGGAATAGCTGGGAAATGGGCTTTAAAACCACACAAGTGCTCCAAACCAAAATGCTGCTGTGGACTCTGAAATTATCAGAAATCATTATATTTCCCTCTACTCAGGGACAGTGCTCAGGCCATTAGGAATGGGTACCTGAATTAGCAGACCATTGTCCCTCAATTGGAGCCTCTTAGAAGCAGTTCAGGTCACCTAAATATTTAAACATTTGAATATTTAAAGGTGTTTAATGGGAGTTGAGAGCATTTTTTTAAATTCCACTTTAGTGCTGAGAGCAGACCAAGCTAATTCAGGCACTTGAATGTGCTGCTTGTGACTTAGCCAAGCCAACTTAGTGTCTGGCTGCTGTGCACAGGGACAGTCCCATCAACCTCCTGCAGCTCCTGGCCTCGCCGTGTGCTTCTGACTCCTCCCTGGGACTTGTCTGATCACATGCCAAGTTGGTTTATGGTGTTTAAGCAGCAGAGAACCATCCCTAAAGGAAAAAAGAAAAGAAAAAAAAAAAAAAAAGAAAAAGTGATTACCTTTCTTCTGGTTTAGCATTCTCAATATACTTCTTCTGGGATCAGATGATCACTAATGACACCAGAAAGGACAGCATTGAAAATCCCATTGGAAAGAGGTGGGCAAGGGCAAGATCACACTTCTTGCTGGCAGCTAGCTATAAGATGGCTTTAGTTGTACTGTAAGGCCATGCACAAACGTAGATGACATGATGCAATTACTTCCCAAAGTGTGCAAAAATGGAAGGGTAGGGAAGCTCAGAAGCAGTCACAAGTGCCACCACCAGAGAAGGATGATTATGAAAACTCTGGCCAGCTTTCTCCCAGTGAAAGGCAAAAATTAATTTTATTAATATGGATGGGAAGCGGGAGAGAGGAAAGAGGGGAAGTAAATTTAGAAAGATTGCTGTCTGCATCTCTGGCCTGCCTTGTGTGTCAGAAGTGATGGGTACAAGATGGTTACAACTGCACTCAAGATCAGAAATGACAAGGGGAAATAAAAAATTAATTTACAAATACATTTCACAGTTCATGCACAGTTAGATGCAACTTATTTTTTAAAATTCCCTTCTCTATTCAGGATTCACTTTACTTGATGTAATATGTGTTGTTTTATACTTATGGGAGTCGACATGAATAATACAGTTAACAAGTTTGGGCCTTCAGGAAAGGCCAACACTTACTGGAATTTGTTCAATTTAGGCAAGAGGTACTTCTCACTTTGCATACTCTGCAGGGTAACTATGATGTAGCCATAACTCTGCTGAAATAACTGTTTGCCTCTCCTTACAGTAAGATTGAATTAAACTCATGCTAGTGTCTGAGTATAATAGCTCAATAGCACAGGAATCCTAACCTAGGATTCCTATGGCTCAAGCAAATACAACACATAGGCTGGTGTGATAAGCTCTGTTTAGCAGTTAGCATAGACGTGGGGAGACCACCAGGCAGCCTCACCCTCTGTGCGCTGCTCCTTGCAGACCATCAGTGTTTTCCTATACATCTAGGCTGAAACACATGAATCCAGAAAACGCAATTGCGAAAGTTGTTCTGAGAGACACAAAAGTTAATATTACATGTGATGATTGATACAACGTTCAGTTTTTAGACTTGCGTCAGATGCCTTGCTAGTGTAAATCAGTACGTCTACCAAAACCAAAGGATGAACATGCAAATGTATTTTGCAGATGCTATCACAAACCCATTGTCAGTCCATCGAAAGGTGGGAATTATTAAGGTGATCTTCCTTAATGTTATTTCACCTTTAGACCATCAGTGTAAATGTTAGCTCCCTTTTAACATTCACTGTTCTCCTCACTGCAGTCTCCTTAGAGCAATACCAGTACCCACCAGCTAGTGATCTGCTATCCTTGATTATAGACTAAAACCCACTGTTAGCTCCAAACCAAGATGTTGGAGCTGACCACACATTTTGTGGATTATGTGAAAAATTTTTAAATTTGCAATTGATTTGCAGTGAGCTCGTTGTCTGATTTATATTATCAAAGACATTTTCTTTGGATCTGATCAGGAGACTCACAGACTGCAAGTTGCATAAGAAACAGAAGCGAAAGGGATTTTTTTCAGCAAATTTTTTTACAATGCTCCCTAAGTGAAAATAAAGTACAAGTGAATATCTGTCTTTTCTGAGTCAGATTAGAAATGGCAAGAGTCCAGGGCTCTTGGTCATCCCCAGATTTTTTTGAAAATTAGTCTTGGCAGAGGTTGAGACCATGTTTTTGAAAGGACGGTAATCTTATAGCCCACTTTCTTTCCAGCTGTCTTCCCAGCCCATTAGAGGCTATAGATTCCTAATAGTTAAAAACTTATGTGCCTGATACACATATTCTGGCAAAATATAAGGGCAAGATTGCCACCATTGCATATGTAAGTGAAGGACAGAGTTCTGCTGTATCAATCAGGTATCTGAGTGAGTTCATTTTACTGTGGAGTTAAAGGACTCCCAAGTCATTATGACAAATTATCAACAACGTAAGCTGCCAATGCAGAAGCCTAAATCTCTCCTTGCGAAGAGAAGGCCACAGGAAACATAACCAATTTGCTAATACATAAGTTTCTATGCTACCGGCTGCAACAATCCCAAAGAGAAGGCAACTTCAAATAAAGGCTAAGAATACTATGCATGTGAGTGTGGGTGGTTTGGTTTTGAGGCTCTGGAACTGAAGGTCAGAATGGTTTCAAAGAAATGCTGAAGATCTGGTCACAAAAAGTCAGTTATGTTAGAGCCATCAATCTCAAGCTGGTCATCAAGGCCAGAGGTCTTTGACAATACTAGTTATTTCAGGCAATTTAGGAAAAAGAACATAAATTTCTGTTTAAAGTACTTTGTTTGAGGGTTTTTTTTTCAAATTTTACCATAGACATCCAAATATATTATTTCTGAAGATCTACTACTCTTTTGAGTTAGAGACAAAACAGGACAAGAAACTTTTTAGAAGGGGCAGCTGGTGGCTTCAAGAGCAGAATCACAGTCTGAACATCATATAAGGAAAGAGTTAAAAATAGATGGTCTCCACCCCTGGTCCCTTTGGACCAAGTTATAGGGTTTAACATTGCAATGAACTCCTCCCCTTGCCCCTGGTCCAGCTTGGATTTATCCACAGACTGCAGTCCCTTAGGGCTGTACCTGCTCCAAGTGGAGCCTTATCTAGGAGCCACAGTCTCTCCAGGGGTATACCTGCTGCAGCGTAGACTTATCCACAGCCACAGTCGCTTTGAGGTGCACCTGTTCCAGCATGGCCTTCTCCATGGGCCACAATGCCTTGAGAGATATACCTGTTCCAGTGTGGCCTTACCCACAGCCACAGTCCCTTCAGGAGTAAACCTGCTCCAACTTGGCCTCACCCATGGCTGCAGTCCCTCTAGGGACGTACCTGCTCTGTCACAGGCTCCTGCACTTTGTGCGCACATGAGCAGATGTGTTCATTTGTCAAGTGGTGGTTGCTGACAGTGCTGTTGCACTGGCACAGAGGGATAACTTGCCCTAGAAAAGATGTCAGTTCAAAGTAGAGTTCATCGGTTAGCCTCAGTGAGTAGTTAGAAACATCTCCCCATATGTCAGCAGACATTATATGCCTCTGGCCTGCGAGTGAATAGGGCAGAATGAGCTGGTCCCCAAATCAGCTCAGCAAAGCCTCCTGCCCTTGGCATTGCTCCCAGCTCTGCTCTCAGGGCTTCCTTAGCAGCAAACTACAGACTGACCTTTGGAAACAAACAAAAGCACAAGCTCTCAGGTCCCATCACACTCCTCCCCACAATTTTTCCTGGTAAAAGAGAAGAAAAAACTGCATAACATTGCAGAAAATCGCAGTGAAAGGGATGGTTGAAAGTCGTTACCTGTCAGATCCACTGCCTGAGCAAATCCATCAAACCTAAACTTCCTCTTAGTTTTAATAGAGCAACTGAAGGAGATATTGTAACAGAGGAAAGGCTGCAGTGCTATCTAGGCCGTATGTGCCTTTAAACTTGCTGACTTTAAAATGATACAAAACTGAATCAGTTAATCACTTTACTCGCATGTCAGTAAAACCCCTTGATCACGCAAAATCTCACATACCTGTCTGAGTTCAGAAGGTTTCAAGAACTCACTAAAAAACCAAAAAAACCAAAATGGCCTGTCAATTTTTTTTTCTTATATTTTTTCCATTGGTTTATGTTCCTAAAGTATTTACATTGCTTTAAACTGTTTTGCAACACTTCCAGCAAGTCATCTGTCTAGTATCTCTGTGTTGCATGCATGACCTTTCTTAACGCAGTCCTGCTCTTGCTTGGCTTTTCACTATATTTGTTGTAGTACCGGCTAATCATATTAAAAATGGGACACCTTATGCACTTGTGCATCTCTTATTTCTATGATTCCAGTACTCTTAACTCTAGGCTATTCTCTTACTGTCATATAGCCATTAGGGACAGAGCAGGTCAGCACTTTGATTTTATGCTACAGTCTATGGGACTCAGACATCCAAAATCTGAAGAAATTTAAAGGAACCACAAGGCAAACCTTTGCCATATTTGAAATGCCACCCAATACGTAATTTAATTAGAAGGTACCTTAGCTGAAAAGTCACTCCTTCAACTTTGGTGCCAGAATACAGATTTTCAGAAAATTCAACAAAGAAATTGCTGATTAAATGTTCTGTGCATACTCTGGGCTAACAAATTTCCCTCTCCTTCTCTCCATGAAGATTTTAAGGGCTATAGAAGGTAGAAGGCTTAAAATATGGATTTCCATTTTCAACTAGAACAAAAAGAGAGAGAAGGAGCAAAAGATTGCGAAACTTTCCGGTTGCTTTATGGGAAACACATGAGCATCCTGCTATAGAGAACTGTCTCAAGCCAACACTGTTTATCTCATGCCCGAAGGGCAGACAGCAGAGGATTCACAGCAGGCACAGAGAATGCAGATCTTTGGTGAAATGCACCTTATAGGTCCCTTGATGCATCATTAAGATGATGGGCCAAATCTAGCCACACTGACAGATTACATCTTCTCCCTCAGGACAGAAAAAAACCCCAACAAACAAACAGCCTTTGCAAAAATCCAAAATTCATATTTTTGGTTTTAAAAGACCCATTTCTGATCATAAAAACAATTTAAACTTCATGATCACTTCATAGTCTCTAAACTTGGAGTGAAAAGGAGGGAAAGACTGTTATGTCTGACTAATTTTGCTGGTTTGTGGAACCAGTATGGATGTGGTTCAAGCTGCTGTGTAAAGTGATTTTTAAGAATTTATGTGATCTCCCTGTGTCCCAAGCAAGTGTTCTTACTCTCTTCATGGTCAAAAAGTAGGCCAATATCTTGCTTCTCCATTATGGTTAAATACCCGTTCTGTCTCTTTTCTCTCCAACACTTTTATAGCAGTGAACTAAGTACTGTCTGGAAAAAGGCACCAGGAAGGGGCAAATGGGGATCTAGACTTATACTAAAGATAATGGTGGGTATATGTGAATGTCCCTGCAAAACTTTAAAGGATCAGGCCTCCAAATCTATTCCTTAGCTGCAATCTGACTTTTTTTTTTTTTATGATTAGCATATCATTAAATAAAGATTGGATCTGTCAAGCTTTCTTCACTGATCTGTGTCCCTGTTGTCCTAGAGCTTCAGTCTTTTCTTTTTGAAAACTTGGAAATCTTAACTTCCATTAAAAAAAAAAAAATCACACACTTGGTTCTCATGGTTGCAAGGAGTAAAAATTGAAGCAGGGCTTGAACTGAACAGATGCAGCAGCGTGTCCCCCCATTCACAGAGGATGAGGAAAGAAAAACCCCAGACAGCTGACCTGCTTTTTCCACTGGCCACTGGATCCTTAGAACTGAAAGCCACTTCCAAAGGAGAGCAGGGGGGCAACAGCCCAGCAAAGAGCCATATATGTTACGTGCCACGGCAGGCATTGCTATTGCTACCTCAGCACAAATTTGAGCTAGTTGTGGAGGCAACATGCAAAGGCTTTTGCCCAAACAGCTGGGGTTTTTTTCCCCCAAAAAAAACCACAGCAGTTTGCTCCATGCTAGAGAACAGAGATGCCCAAGAGAGAAGGAGGAGAACAGCAGCACTGAGCCCTAAATCAGCCATTGCAAAGGGCTGGCCATGGTGATTGGAGAGACAGATGGACTCCTCTGAAGCCTGTTACTCTCTCCCTACTGCAGGTGCAGTGGCCAAGAAGCTTTTCTGGCTTTGAATGCTTCTCACAGCAGCAGTGTATCTATCTCAGGTATGTGAGGAAGCAGTGAATGCTCAGACCATTCCTATCAGTAACAATGGTACCCGTTCATTATCCAATACATCTAGCAGGGATCTTATAACTTGCACCATAAAAAACTGAAAGCTCTAACTTCTCCATGGAGGGAACGTACTTTGGAAAGATCTGTGTTAATGAAGTAGGATGGGTGCATGTGATCAGGCCAGTATTGGCTGTCACTCCCACTCTCACACAGTCAGCCTCTGCATTGTAAAGGTAGCCGTGGATTGCCACTAGTCTTTCTTTCTGTTCTTCCCGTTGTATTCATATAATTTATCTGAAATTTTAAAAAGTCATTTTTCTAATAGTGCAACTACAAACCAGTACCTCCGAATGATGGCAGGTACAGTTAAACCACCACTTAGCACTGACTCCATGTCTGTAAATACTTAGGAAAGTATACTTTACCATACTGAGGCTGATCTCTGTCCTCTGGTTAAGGGAGACAGAAAAGTGTGTTGGATTCACCCTCTTCAGGCTTGTAGATGACGCTCCTGCTCTGAATTAGTCCCTCAAAGAACATGTCTCTCCAGTGTCTACAGAAGTAACCTAGGAAGCTTTCTGAACCGCCATGAAACAGAAACCTGTGATTTCTTATTAAAAAAAAAAAAAGAAAAAGACCAAAAAATCCCCCAACCCTTTCAGCAAAATTGGGACAAAGAAAAAACTAAGGGAGGAATCTGCCTTCTGGCCCCAAATTTTTGCCTGTTTCTAAAATATTTATGATGAGGAAATAAACAAGATAAAGGATGAGGAAACAAACAGGAAATAAAGGCTGGGGAAATAAGCAAAACCTGTGTTCTCCCTTCTATGCACCCTTTTTCCATGCTACTTCTACTCAGAAATAAGCTAGAATTTCCCCAGGACCAATTAATGCTTTTATTGGCAGAACTACAGAGCAGTATCCTTGGTAGAGCTTTCCATCTAAAATCTTTAATCTGCACGTTATCTGATTCTGAGCAACCTTCTTCTAAGTAGAATTTATGCACTCACTCTCCCTTTGAATGTCCCTTGGGACCAGAGAGTATGTATAGCAGTAATTCACTTAAATTTCTCATTTATTATAAAAAAAAAAAAATCCCACAAGTTCTTCCAAGCTGATTTAGGTTTCTTTGTGATGATTTTAATTGACTGCTTCAGAGCAGCATCAGAATACAGCGATCAAGAGTGGCAAGGACAGCATGCTTATACATGGCATATTAGAAAAAAATATTATATTTGCTTGTTTGAATAAGGAAGCCATAAAATGACCAGAGTGGGGAAAAAAACCCCCAAGAAATCACACGATTTCTTGTATGATGTTCAAAATGGAAAACAATCAACCAATCGATCAGCTGGAAGAGAAAGGCTCACTTTCCCTGCATAACAGAAGCTTCTTGCCATGTTTTTCCACAATTTAGAGAACCAGTATTTGCCTGCCTGGGACATATTCAGATCATTTGGCTGGCAAATACATTTTTAGATCTCTTTGTAAAAAACCCTGGGTTTTAAGGATATAGCTATTATTTTAAAAAATGAAAGAAATGAATAAATAAAAAAGCTTTTGAGGAATGCAGCCATGAATGTTGCAGCTGGAAGCCAGGGGGTGCTGAGCATATTACATCTGGCTACAGCTTTGAGTGCCAAGCACTGGAAGTCTGAACCTGTGCCATTTTGGACCTCTGGCTTTACTGGAATGGAGCCTAGAACCTTGTCTGGGAATAGTCTGCATTGGATGACCTTCATAGCTTATCTTTCCTCCCCTCTTATCCACATCTGAAGCATCTGGCAGAAAGAGGAAAGATGGGAAAAACTGAATGAGTAGGTAGGGAATTTGTGACCGGTCAGCTTTGACAGCTGTATACAGATTTTATCATGTTAAGGGAACCTAAAGTTATTGAAGAAGAACCTTTTACATGCTGTATATTCAGTCATCTCTCTCGGCTTTCTATCACCTTTTCAAAAAATCCAGATACAATCCATAATTTGTGCTAAGTACTGAAACCAACTTACTGCACACAGTGCCTCCACCTCATAGTTTTCAGCACTGCGCACTATGAAAAAGACAAATGAATGTTTGATCAGATCCCTGGTGCTTTTTGGAAAAAAGCAAGAAACTCCACTCTGCTTTTGAGAAACAAAGTTGACATGCAGTGATGTATTTCCATAAGGTGTTAGAAGTTGTCAAAACTCTGAATTTCTCAAATTCTGTTGTGGAACAGTTCTCGTACAAAGCATTTACTTAGAAAACAACAATTCAGGGATTAAAAATAAGGTCTCTTCAAATTTAGTAAGAGCCATCACAAAGACAGACTATGGGAAAAGTATTTGTCAGCTGCAGCTTCAACCTCGCAGACTAAGTTTAGGTCTTCTGAAGTTGGCTTGCACTCAAATCTCATGTAAGGCTGAATTTCTGCACGTGCACCTTCCACTGGCATTGGAAATGACACCGTTTACCAATGCCGGTGCCAAACTACCATTAGCCAGAGTGAGCCAGTGCTATTTGACCATTTTGTCAATTTCTTTCAGAATAAGACTCAAAATGAGAAGTTTTCAGTGTTGAAAGGATTCTTTACCCCAGAAAACAGGGCTGTATGTGTGAACATGAGTACAAAAAACTGAAGATTGTGAATGAAAACGTGGACTGAGAAGTTTAAATTTTTTTAAAACACATTCATAAATGTTTCTCTGTGTTTGATCTAGCAAGGAACACATCTCTTGTGCTGATGGCAGGACATGTGTTTCCAAACGCATGATCAAATTGTTTTGTCACTGCTCAGGCATCCAGCATGGCCATTGCCCCCTAAATAGGATCAAGCCCAAAGCAGTTCCCTCAATAAGCTGTCCCATGGGATAAGGAATTGCCTTTCTACAGGTGAAAGAGGTTAAAGGAAGGCTCATGAAGAAAAAGACAACTTGACTGGTCATAGGTTTGACTCCATCATACTGGCTTTAACAGTCCTAAATTAGGACTAAAGTAACAATACCTTCAGCTGACCACTGTCACCTTCATGCTGCCTCATTCCCTCCTTTCACATCGCACAGTACCTGCCAGTACTGCTGAGGAACTGCAGAGCGATTGTCCACATCTCTTTACAGATGGGCTACAAAGGATGCTTATTTAGCATGGTCACATAACTGCTTTTGACCTCATGCCATACGAACTGGCCCTTCATGGGTTTTGATTCTATAGATCCCTGATTATCTTCAGGGGGGAAACGAATTTAAATGCCTTTCTTTGGTTCACAGCCAAATGCTTTTCATACAATCTAAAAAACATCTTGCAGCTTCCTTCACAGCCCTGCCCCTTCCTCCTCCCCTCTTACATCTGCTGCTATAAAAACCAGCCTGTTCCATATTTCTAAAAATTGAAAACTAGATTTCTGAATCACTTCACCTTTTCGTTGCCACTCAGATTATTAATCTTTATATCATAAATAGAGGCTCGGTTGGCTCTAAGCAACTGTTATTTTAGTGTCTGACAGGCACAGGCTTCCTTCTCAGTCTGGGGACTTATTTACATTTCTGTATCCTGGCCTGCTGTTGAAGCTTTCCCCAGCTCTCATTCAGACAAAATTCCTCCTGAGATTTTAAAGGCCCCCTTCCAATGAATCCTTAGCATCTCTCTCCTGTGTAGTACTCAGGATAATGGAACCTGATTCCAAGCTGCTTGTGCTGGTCCCTTGCTCGGGGCATTCTACAAAGCTCCAATCAAGTGAAAATTTACCCTGATTGCTATAAGAAGGAAAGGATGCTGCCAAAGTGTTCTCAACACGCTGCCTTTTTTTGCAGTGCTCTGCGTTTCCTCAGTCCGAAATAACCCAGATTTGCCTCCTGGCATACTCCAAACCAGAGGCTTTCCAGGTGTCACTGCGACAAGAATTCAATTTGACACGAGGTGTTGGACTCTCCTGTCCCTAATCAATGTCCTTCTTTGCCTAACAAGATGAAAATGAAAGCAATGGACAGCAAACGAGTCACAGAGGGTGCCTAGCTCCTTAGAGCCCAAGGCCAGCGCCTCTCTGATGGCACCGAGAGAAGGTGGCAGAACTGGCCTCGCAGAACCACAATCTGTGACCCCCAGCACCCCACACCGCTTATCTTGGTGAAGCTGCTCTGGCACATAGCGTGGCCACAGCTGAAGCCTGGCAGCCACAAGAGCTCCTCTGACAGCAATTGGTCTTCTGGGCAGGTGCCACCAGAGTAGTACAAATCAGCAATGAAAGGTGCAACAAGGGGACAGATTGCCCCTGTCAAGCGGTACCTGAGGAAAAGGCCGTGCACAAACACCATCACACAGAGGCACCAATGTGAGCTATTCTCATTCTGAAGCACCGCTCCCTGCACATTGTGGTACTGGGTAACAGGTCGATTCTGATGGCAGGAACAGGCTGGCTTCGTCTCTCTGAGACACAAGCCATCCTTTCCCACCAGCAAGGCACTTGCTCTGGCAACCCCTTACCAGGATGATTTTGCTGACTTGATTTCCACGCAGAGGGCCAACATGTCTAACAAAAAATGTCCACATGCAGCTTCAGGGAAGGGAGCAATGGAGACGATACCTTTTATTCCTCCACAACCAAAACCAAGTCAGAGTCCCTCACATCTTGCCTTGGAGCACAACCTTGAAAGTCCTTAACTATCCCACAGATATAAATGTTTGAATGTCATTTTGCGCTAGGCACTGGAGCTAATTTTCCTATTCAGTGATTCTGTCATTTTGTAAAATGTGTACAATATGCAACATCATTTATTATAAAAAACAGAGAGTGCAAGAAGATTAACATTCTGACAGAGGCGTATTAGCTTTGCTTGGCAAAAGAAAAAACTTCATATGTTTGTGAATCATTCCTGAGATAATCATACTCCTCTAAATACCATAAAGGAAATAATTTTCATGTTTGTTCTGGAAAACATCAGGAATATTAATACAAGACAAATACAATTTGTCCGTTTTGGAGAGTAATGAGCTTTTTTCCTTCAAAAGATTTTGTAATGACAGCATATAGATTTTGAAAGGCTAAAGACACTACTAATCTGAGGCAGATTTGTGTGTGAACATTTGTACCATAAATCTGGTAGATATCACACTCAGTTTTAAAAATAAACCCCAACTGGTGGCTGTTTGAGTCAGTTTGTACTCATCCCTCCTATGTGAAAAAGGTGTGCAATTTTGGAGACATTTAAGCTTATAGCAGCATACTGCCAATGAATACTTCGAGGAACTCTAAAGGTTTAGAAACTTATTTTGAGGGAGGGAAGAAGGAAGGGTAGAAGGAGCATCTTAATTTGTATTTAAAGTGTCTTTTTTAACAGTAAGTAGGAGTCTGAGTCACATATATGCAATGGATGCAGTTTGAATAAAGAAAGACAGAACTTTTCAGCTTACGGCATTCTCCATCAGCTACCTACGGCACTGCTGAAGCTTAACATAAAACCCCAGCGTCTCTCCCACTTCATCTTTCATGATCCCCCTTACTTGTAGCTAATGCACAGAATTGTGGAAATCAATGATCAATTCTCAACTCCTCAGCAAAGTCTTATACAACTACAGAATGTGTCATTTAATTTGTGTTGCAGTTTTCTGGCATCAGCAGCCAGTATATATTTACCGGCTTCAGAACTGTACTGAGAGATAGAGTATTTTTTAAGGATGGACAGAAAGTGTTTCTCTATATTTACAGCCACCTTTAACAATATAGTTGTTGAAGAGACCTATATAACAGGACAAAAGAATGCAAAGGTAATTCCGAGATCAGGAATTATTCCTATCGCTCACCAGAGCAGACTTTTCAGAAAACTGCAGGGAAGGGTTGCAGGGAAATGGTCAGACAGAGGTAGCAAAGGCCCTAGTCAAGCTGCAAAAGCATCACAGTTATATATGACAAAAAAAAAGATTGATGCTTAAGACATGGTTTATACACTTAACACCTCTAAAAATGTCAAACTTGATCTGGGAGGGGTTGGAAACAAAGTTATGGATGCTACCCTAGTGACACCAGAATATAGGTTTCTTCCCGTGCCAGCCAGCTTTGATAGAAAAATAAGTGATGTATCCTGCTGGTGGGAATCACTGCTCCTGTTGTTAGCATAGAAAAAGCAAAGTGAAAGTCACAAGTACTACCATTAGTTTATTGAGATAGTTGACAGAAAAACTCCACCCAAACAAAACAAAAAATCAAAAACCTAAACTCCTGTTTCCTTCTTACCTTATCTCATGCATAATCATTTCTGAGGAAAAAATATGTAACGGAAAAAAGTCATTCTGGCTATGGAAAGATTTCTAAACCATTCTACTCTAGTAGAGTAGAAAAGGAGCAAAGAAGGAACATAGCTGATTTTCTGACAACTGGAATCAAATACCACAATCAAGAGCCAGGGTGTTTGTTGATAAACTCTGATAAAGCAAAATCCATATAATGGACTAGAATTAATTATACAGCCCAAAATGCAAAGGAAGAGAATGAAATAAAAACTGCTCATGCGCTCTCTGTTTTCTTTTTTTTTTTCTTTAAATATAATCTAACACTTTGCCAAAAACACATTGAGCAAGTCTGAACCATTTTGAACTCATTCAGCATAGGGTATATTGATCAGCAGAGCCCAGAATAGAGAAACAAAGCTTAGACACAAACAAGTGAATTTAATCAATTGAAGTTGCCCAACAGCTAGCAAAAAAGAATGCAGATAATTTTGATCACAATATAGTTTTACGAAAGTCACATGGGTTGTTTCTCGGAACAGCATAGGGAAGGAGCAGAACTGACGTAAAACCAGCCATTTTTTCTGCTGCACTAATTGTAATGTTTAACTTGCTCACTGGGATTTTACAAATGCTGGAAAAAATATTGGGCAAAGAATCAGGATTTCCTTTAATTATAGGAGTTTCAAAATGATAAGAGAAAGCCTGGAAAAAAGCTGCAGGTTAAAAAAATCAGTTTCACATGTCCCAGAAGTGTCAATGAGAAATCTGAGATACTGAGAAAGAAACAACTAATGTTCCAAGGGATAAACGTGGTTAAAGCCTTTGGTGATTATTAGCTTCTGGAACTATGAAGTTGTACTGTTCTCAGGGAAAAATAAAAATGTTATCTGTAAGAGTCTAGATAAAAAAGAATTATTGCAAACAAAGTGGGTCAAGTGCCCTTTGGAAATGTTAAAGATTGAAGTTACAGACATGGACAACTGCTACACAGGAGTAATAAGCTGATGTCTTTATCTTGGATCAAATAATGAAAAAATATTCAAGGAGTTATGCTGCTAGAACAGGAGGTTGTGACAATATAATCCATTTAGCTTCACAGGAGCCCAGCTTTGTTTTGATTTAAGCTCAAGGACTGGAGTAAGCCTGTTTCAAAAATAGAAGCACTAGCATCAACACTTGGTTAGAGAAAGTCTCTTATCTCCTCCTCTGTGCCTGTGAGAGGCTGTCAGGTATGCCTCACCTTTGCTCAGACAGAGGGAAAACGAGTCCCTTCTTGCTGGGTAGCTGAGCTCTCTCGTCCTGGGACTCCTGCTCATGCCGGGAGGTAGTTGTGTATTGAAAGGAAGAGCCTGGCCCCTTCTGTGGATATTACTGTATCCACTGTAGAGGAGAAGCAGGCTTCCCCAAGAGGCAGCTTGTGACACAAGACCCAGAATTTACCTCTTTGGCCATGTATAGCATACCTTTAGCAGGAAGCACAGTGGTGCTCATGCTGTAGTGGAGATCATAAGGTGGTTGAGTAAATAGGTGAAGTTAATTCAAGCACAGCTTAGGAGCAATCATCATTATAATAATTTATATTCACAGTGCAGCTATATTACAAGGCAGATTAACCTAACCACACTGGTTCTTAAAAGGTTCTGATGTGTTGTGGTTTAACCTGGCAGGCAGCTAAACACCACACAGCCGCTCACTCACCCCCCCACCCCCCAGTGGGATGGGGGAGAGAATCAGAAGGGCAAAAGCAAGAAAACTCATGGGTTGAGATAAGAACAGTTTAATAACTAATGTAAAATAATAGAAATAATAATAATAATAATAGTATTGATAATAGTAATAATAATATTGTAACGAAAGCAACAAGAGAGAGAGAGAGAGAGAAAACAAAACAAAACCAGGTGATACATCCGCTCACCACCCGCCGACCGAAGCCCAGCCAGTCCCCGAGCAGTGATTCCCCCCCGGCCAGCTCCCTACCATTAATATACTGAACATGGCGTTATATGGTATGGAATAGCCCTTTAGCCAGTTTGGATCAACAATTTGAGCTGTGTCCCCTCCCCTTCCAGCTTCTTGTGCACCTGGCAGAGCATGGGAGGCTAGAAAAGTCCTTGACTAGTGCAAGCACTACCCAGCAACAACCAAAACATCTCTGCATTATCAACACTGTTCCCAGCACAAATCCAAAACATAGCCCCATACCAGCCACCATAAAAAGAATTAACTCTATCCCAGCCAAAACCAGCACATGATGCAAGAAATAAACATATTTGTACATGCCTACATGAACACCAAAACCACAAAGTCCAGCAGAAAGTATCAGAAATTGCCTGTACTGTCAGAACTATGTTCCCTGGTATAAATACATGTGATCACGTAATTAAAGCCTGTGTCATAACACAGTTGTTTCGTAGGACCTCTGCCACGTTACATGCCTCATTTTCTAAGTATCCAGATGGACACCACAGCGTTGGATTTACAGGTGTATTTGAGTGCTTGCAGATGTGGCTGAAATCAATGAAAACTAAACCTAGAGGGCTATCTAATTCTAAGCATTCTTCAAGTTCTGATATCTCAGATGGGACATGGTAGAATAAGCAGGCACATTTTACTTTAATCTACCTTTGTCACCTATTTTGACTTGTAAAATACTTGATTCTTCAAGATTCTCTTCCCTACATCAGCCTTCTTTTGCAAGCAGGTATACCACGCCCCACTAGCTCCATGTGTAAACTACACTTCTTAGATCCTTGCTATATCTGTGTCCTTAATTCTTTGTCTCTATGCAATCACTCCCTATCTGCTTCTCCATTTTAAGTTAATTTCTTTCCCACTTCAATTAACTCCCATTTCACTTTATTTCTTCATCATCCCACTTTCATCAGACTCTTTCCATTTTGCAGTACAGCTTTTGTTCTCTCTGCTTTTGCATCAGGTATTCTTGTTCCTCCCCTTTCACCAGGTTTGGGCACAGATGTCACAGAAGATGAGAAAAAGACAGACAGCTTCCCTGCTCTGTGCTTTAATGATGTCCATGCTTATCCTGGTCCCGAACAGCTATTACAGATCAAGTTCATATTATTTCCGTAGCCTGAGCCTGACTGTGTTCAATCATGACGGAATATTTGGACATATCAGCCAGTAAAACTGAAGCCTCTCTTGAGCTTGTGCAAACTTCAATTACTTTAAGACTTGTACCTTGGCTAAATTTCTGCAGTATTTCAGGCACTGAAAAACACACATTCTGACACAAAAGGCACTCCTACCAAATTTAAGAGCTTAGAGGCACTATCAACATTTTGCAAGTTTACCAGAATTATTTTTTAATTTCAGTTTGTTCTTAGGAGTGTTTTCTTTTGAAAGATTGACTCTAATAACTAGTATTTAACATTTAGCCAAACTTTAGTCTTATCTTCTCATTACAAACAACTGAAAGCTTGATTAACTTTCAGAAGAGCCAGTGAACCAGCTCTGCCCATGAAGATTTCCAGCCAAAGAATTCTTGTTTTTAAGCAGATAGTGTTTAAGCTACAGTACATCAGATTAAAAGCTATATTGGGCCACGACCATTTTTCTACCTTAAAATTACATATAAATAACCAGAATGTTTCTTCAAAATAAATGCCTATATAAAATATCTTCTGTTTTTCATAATGCCTCTGCCATAGCACTGCAATTACAGTCAAGTTATATCAGCTCAAAAATTCCAGACTATGAGGACTGAGGAAAGTACATAGTGCAATTTATTCTCTAATGACATTGTGTAAAGGCAAACCTATCACTTGCTGCTAGCGTTGAAATACATGGCCTTAAATGAATAAGGAAACATAAGTTAATTAAACACTAGAGTGTCAAGGTTTTAATGACCCCCTCTATTGGGGAGCGATGAATAACTGAAACCTTTAAATAGCTGATTAGAACAACATTTATACACCAGTGATATTGTTCTAATTTAGTAGTTGAAGAAATGCTATGTTGAAAACATAAGAATTCAGGGCAATGGCTCTTTTAATTTGCTAGGCAGCAAATAATACATTGCACATACAGGTTTTATAATTGATTGTGTATAAATTCATATTTGCAGAAACTTCCGCAGAAGGGCAACGAAGTTGGTGAAAGGTCTAGAGAGCAAGTCTTACGAGGAACAGCTGAGGGAACTGGTGTTGTTTAGCCTGGAGAAGAGGAGACTCAGGGGAGACCTTATCGGTCTCTACAACTACCTGCAAGGAGGTTGTAGCAAGGTGGGTGTCGGTCTCTTCTCCCAAGTAACAAGCGACAGGACAAGAAGCAATGGCCTCAAGTTGCACCAGGGGAGGTTTAGATTGGATATTAGGAAAAAATTCTTCACTGAAAGGGTTGTCAAGCACTGGAACAGGCTGCCCAGGGAGGCGGTTGAGTCTTCACCCCTGGAGGTATTTAAAAGAAGTGTAGATGTGGCGCTTAGGGACGTGGTTTAGTGGGACTTGGCAGTGTTAGGTTAATGGTTGGATTCGATGATCTTAAAGGTCTTTTCCAACCTAAATGATTCTATGGTTCTATCCAGTCACGTTACAGCACCAGCTGCCTCCTCCCAGTTCTGAGCCAAGGGAAAGCAGCAGTGGATTAGCCAGCATGGAGCACTCCAGCCGCAAACAGAGAAATGCAGACTCCCTGTCCTCTCTGTAAGGAAGGCTGGCAGCTCTTCTCCTCAGCCAGCTAAAATGGTTGCACATCCAAGAATCCCTGGCTGGAACAGTTAGCTCATCCTGATTACCTGCATTACAGCTTCTTCTTGCAGCCTTACCCACATGCTGCATCTCCATCTTCCAAACGAGACTTCATGTCAAACAGGCACTCTTGAGGGCAAGTTGATAGCACTAGGGATAGCACTATTTTCAGTCTGAGGCAGTTAATATATTTGTTTATGGAAAAATGACATACTCAACTAACAATGTAGTTACCTTGCAAATATTCCAATTCAGTTTAAATTAGACACATAGCTCTACTAGGAGGGCCAGCATCCCTGGAGGAATTAAGAACAACTGTCCCCTTCCTTTGTAGCTCAGGTGGGGCATGGGACAAACAGTTCCCTGTGGTGATACGGGGAGATGAGCTCACATCTCCTAACTACCAGCTTTCTCTAAGTATAATGAAAATCAGTAGCTGGTTGGAGGTATGTCTGCAATCCTTCTTTTTGGTCTTTTTCTACTTCTAAAAAATGTTTGCTTACTTTTGTATTCAGCAACAGAAACCAAAATCTTTTGTTCCCCTAATGAAAGTCCAAATTACTAGGCTAGAGACTAATTTTTATTTTCTTAAGAAAATCTCAGCACTACACTTTGCTGTAGATAAAGCCGTAGATCCACCTCAGAACTGTGATACTGTTAACCATCAACCTACATACTCAAAAGGTGGGATTCATCCTCAACCCAGAGAACACAAGAAGAGCATTAACAGGAAAGATCAAGGGCAACCGAATTCTAAAGCTCTGCTAGTATAGTTGTTAGGACACTTCTCAGAGAAGCCTGGACACCTCAGGTAAGAAGAAAGAATTGCCTCAAACTCACTCAAGCCTTAAAACCTAATTATTAGAGCAGCTAATAGGAAAAATGCTTGATAGAGCACTTCCTCTTTTAGTATTCCTATAAATCTATTCCTCCCTTTCCATTCCTATGTGCCTGTAAACAAAACACTTCAATAAAACACTTGTGTTATTAGGTCAAATATCACTATTTTACTTTTTATTTTGTAAGTCTTTTGACCCAACCTAAGAAGTCTCAGTGTTTTGAACTGGTAGCTATACCAATCTACCAGCGATCTGCAGAGCCACTAGTGTCTCACTGGGATAAACATGGGCAGCTGTAACTCTTCTGACAAGTCTTGACCAGCAGCAACAAGGGCCAGGCACAAATTTAAAGGGCTGCAATAAAACTTTGTCTTGCGCTTCTCAATCAATCTGAGAAAGTTAAACCTGGTGTTTAATGAGCTGATTTTCATCATTTTCAAACATGAATCAATTGCCTTCGCAACATCTTATTAAAGGAGGACGAGAAAGCCCCAACATAGTAGATAACTAGAGGATCACTGCCTAGTTCTACAGTGTAACCAACGCTATTTTACAATCTTTACTTCTGCTAAGGCCAGCTGGTTGGTTTTAATCTTGGGCAATGTCTGCTTCATGGTTGAGGGCTGTCAGGTCTTGCCAGTCAACAAAGCTTAACTGAGGCTGCCACTGATCTGGAGGTGAGCTGCCTCCATCCTGCTGGCTCCCTAGTCCCTTCTGCATTACCTGCTCCCGGGAGGTGATCCTCCTCACTTTAGCTAACAGCTGGCTCTCAGTGCTTTAGCTCTGAGCCATGAATGGAAAATAGAAGACTAATGCAGTCTCCCAGCACAGAGATCTGAATAGACATCTCTTTGCAAGTGTCCTGTGGTCTGAAAATATCTCCTACCCTTCTCCTTCCCTATTGCAGGATGAAACATCCTGTCTAAAGAGGAAAGAAAGCATTTCAAGAAGGGACGTTGAAAGTCTAGGGTAACTAATTAATGCCTTATTGTGCCTCGGCTGAATGGTCAACTTAAGGTTAAGCAAAAGATTAGGAGGTGTTGAAATGCAAATGCTTTCTTTCCTCTTTAAACAGGATGGTCTCCCAAACCTAATAAAACTACAAAAATGGAATTCAGGTCTATGCATCGATCCTTTTCGTTTATATCCCCTGTACCCTGTGTAATATTTGAAGAAAGAGATTTGGGGCAGGGGGGGAAGGGGGAGAGTCTGCTTTTGTTGTAGGCTATAGCCACTGGCTTTATCCATGGAAGGCCTTTCCCATGAAAGTTAGAGCTTGAAGCTGTCTGTAGCCTCAGACATATTACTGCATAAAACATTCCCAGACAGTGTTTTTGAAATTTTATTAGTAGCAATGAAGGATCAAAATTTACCCCTACAACACAATTTTAGCTTCTTTTATGATTCCATACCAAGGAACTGGAGACCAATGTCACAAACCTACACTACCTTTGTCCGGTACAACTAAGACCTGGGTAAGTCAAAGAAATGCCTTTAAGGAGAACAGTAAATATAAGCCATTCGCAGAAGTGACACAAAGCCCAACACAGAAAGAGTCTGTATCTTCAGCACATCGTTGTTATTTCTGTAAGGGTGTTTTTCCACCACCAGGATAGATTCCAATGGAAAAAACTCCTTCCTAAACCTTTCAGCTTCTAGTAGTCACTATAGCAAAGAGGTACTACAAATGCTATTCTGTGTCAATCCATACAAAGCAGAAATAGTTCCACCCTCATGTGTACAGACTCAGTTTTTCTGCTCAGAACAGAACACAGCTTCCTTTTTATCTCTGAATCAACAATGTGTCGCCCACAAAAGAGAACTGCAAATATCTTAGTTTCAGCATTGAATTTGATATCTGAGCAGCCAGATCCACTCTTATTCTCTGTAAGCTACTATTTCTATCTTGTGATCTTAGGGGTTATGTCAAAGCTCACATTCCCACTCACCATTTATTTTGTAAAAGTAAAGCATGACAATTTCTAGATGCAAGTGGAGAGCATGTTGGGCTGCTTTTGGCAAAATCTTGTAAAGAACTAGCAAAAACAGACCCTGTCTAAATAATCTATTAAATTAGTTCTTCCCTTGTTATCATTTAATATATACAATCCAAACATAACATTGCAGTTTAGGTTACTCTGATGTTTAAAATTAAAACCATAGCAAACAAGACCGTACTCTCAAATGCCTTCTGTACCAGTAAACAAGAAAACCACATGAAGTGTAGGGACAGAAGATACATAAAATTATCTTTTCTTTCCATCTCCATAGTTATTTCCCATACTTTACTCCTGCTAGTCCTCTTAAGAAGGAAGACATCCAATAAAAAGACAAGCAGTTTTGTCATACATGCATATAGCATGTATGTGGAACTGTTTTCTCTACTTTTTGGTTGGTCAAGCTCCAATCCAGGCAGGTAAGATTTTTAAATGCTGCCCTAATTCCGATGAATTCCAGTTCAGAAGTCAACTTCACTGTACTGTAGTCTCTTATCTCCTGCTGTCGTTGTGTCACATCAGCACCATGTCAGATTCCCTATCAGCATTTGTACAAGCAGTTCAGAGGGTATAAGAATTATCAATGTTTGAAGCTAGGTGTCAGTCATCTGTTTTTCAGTATATAGCCAGTCTTGCTCATCAGTGAATAATCATATTCCCAAACACAATGAAAATATCTGCTGAATAAATACTGGGAGAAAAACAAGTTGTGTATTTGACAGTGATTTTAATCATGGCAGGCTCCTATTTTTCCTTCCAAAGCCACAAACCAAAGGAGTTCTATTATACTGCTAGTATTTCATTGTCATACAAGAAGCCATATGTAGGCCTTTCATTCTGCACCTTTATTTTGCATTGTATTTCAGAGAAAAATGACAGGATCATGCAATTCATAGGATACTCAAACTGCCTTATAGCAGCTCGCTTGGAGATGTGACATTGATAATCATGTTTATTGCCAAATAATATTTTGGAGCAACAGATTACAAGGCACTCTGTAAAGATGAGCCAGGGATTTTGTGTTGACTGTAAAACAGAATTAATAATGATCACATGGACAGAAAGCTGACAGGCAAGGCTTTTTGTCTTAGCTTAATATGAATGAACAATCAAAACATCCCACATTTTAGAAGGAAACACTCTTTGAGATCCAACTCGTAGACTTCAGCCAAAACCTATGTCTTGCACTATGAATAATAACATTCAATAAAATCCATGAGTGTATAGTAATGCATTAGTGACTGAGTGTACATCTCCAAACAGTGATTAAACTATTCATTAGATTCAGTCAACATGTTTGAGAGTCACTGGAAGAGACCAACTGATTGACAGAGGTGCTTTGGGGAATGAAGCCTGAGCATGTTTTAGTAAATATATAGTGAAGTTTTGTGTGCTGCAGAACAGACTCTCTTGTTCTGAGAATGCATTTACACTCTTTCTACAGAATATATTATTGTCAGACACCATACTGCTCAGGTACAAGACTGAATAAATGGCCAACTGTTCAAAACAGTGCATTTTCTTCAAATTCTCTGGAACATTTCTTTCCAATCTGCCCTCTTTAAAAAAGAAATTAAAAACCAGACAACTCTGAAAATTGGCCATTTCATAGAATCATAGAATTGTTTAGATTGGAAAAGACCTTTAAGACCATCAAGTCCAACCATTAACCTAGCACTGGCAAGTCCACCACTAAACCATGACCCTAAGCACCACATCTACACGTCTTTTAAATACCTCCAGAGATGGTGACTCAACCAATTCCCTGGGCAGCCTGTTCCAATCCTTGACAACCCTTTCAGTGAAGAATTTTTTCCTAATATCCAATCTAAACCTCCCCTGGTCCAACTTGAGGCCATTGCCTCTTGTCCTATTGCTTGTTACTTGGGAGAAGAGACCGACACCCACCTCGCTACAACCTCCTTGCAGGTAGTTGTAGAGACCGATAAGGTCTCCCCTGAGTCTCCTCTTCTCCAGGCTAAACAACACCAGTTCCCTCAGCTGTTCCTCATAAGACTTGCTCTCTAGACCTCTCACCAAC
>WAAD01042312.1:87484-110520 GCA_013389945.1 Fregata magnificens
AGGTGCGGCCTCACCAGTGCTGAGTACAGGGGGACAATCACTTCCCTACTCCTGCTGGCCACACTATTTCTTATACAAGCCAGGAGGCTATTGGCCTTATTGGCCACCTGGGCACACTGCTGGCTCATGTTCAGCTGGCTGTTGACCAATACCCCCAGGTCCTTTTCCGCTGGGCAGCTTTCCAGCCACTCTTCCCCAAGCCTGTAGCGTTGCATGGGGTTGTTGTGACCCAAGTGCAGGACCCAACACTTAGCCTTGTTGAACCTCATACAATTGGCCTCGGCCCATCAATCCAGGCTGTCTAGATCCCTCTGTAGAACCTTCATACCCTCAAGCAGATCAACACTCCTACCCAACTTGGTGTTGTCTGCAAACCTACTGAGGGTGCACTCGATCACCTCGTTCAGATCATTGACAAAGATATTAAACAGAACTGGCCCCAATACTGAGCCCTGGGGAACACCACTTGTGACCAGCCACCAACTAGATTTAACTCCATGCACCACAACTCTTTTGACCAGGCCACCCAGCCAGTTTTTTACCCAGTGAAGAGTATCCCCATCCAAGCCATGAACAGCCAGTTTCTCCAGGAGAATGCTGCGGGAAATGCTGTCAAAGGCTTTACTAAAGTCCAAGTAGACAACATCCACAGCCTTTCCCTCATCCACTAAGCAGGTCACCTTGTCATAGAATGAGATCAGGTTAGTCAAGCAGGACCTGCCTTTTAGAAATCCATGCTGAGTGGGTCTGATGACCTGCTTGTCCTGTACATGCCATGTGATGGCACTCAAGATGACCTGCTCCATAACCTTCCCTGGCACTGAGGGCAGACTGACAGGCCTGTAGTTCCCCAGATCCTCCTTCTGGCCCTTCTTGTAGATGGGCATCACATTTGCTAACCTCCACTCAACTGGGACCTCCCTGTTTAGCCAGGACTGCAGATAAATGATTGAAAGTGGCTTGGTGAGCACTTCTGCCAACTTCCTCAGTCCCCTTGGGTGGATCCCATACAGCCCCATAGACTTGTGTGTGTCTAAGTGGTGTAGCAGGTGCTAGCCATTTCCTGTTGGATTATGGGGGCTTCATTCTGCTCCCCGTCCCTGTCTTCCAGCTCAGGGGGCTGGGTACCCAGAGAACAACTGGTCTTACTATTAAAGACTGAGGCAAAGAAGGCATTAAGTACCTCAGCCTTTTCCTCATCCTTTGTCACTATGTTTTCCCCCGCATCCAATAAAGGATGGAGATTCTCCTTAGCCCTCCTTTTGTTGATAATGTATTTATAGAAACATTTTTTATTGTCTTTTACAGCAGTAGCCAGATTAAGCTCTAGCTGGGCTTTGGCCCTTCCAATTTTCTCCCTGCATAANTAATGTATTTATAGAAACATTTTTTATTGTCTTTTACAGCAGTAGCCATATTAAGTTCTAGTTGGGCTTTGGCCCTTCCAACTTTCTCCCTGCATAACCTCACAACATCCTTGCAGTGCTCCTGAGTTGCCTGCCCCTTCTTCCAAGGGTCATAAACTCTCCTTTTTTTCCTGAGTTCCAGCCAAAGCTCTCTGTTCAGCCAGGCCAGTCTTCCTCCCTGCTGGCTCGATCTTTCGGCACATGGGGATGGCTGCTGCGCCTTTAAGATTTCCTTCTTGAAGAATGTCCAGCCTTCCTGGACTCCTTTGCCCTTCAGGATTGCCTCCCAAGGGACCCTGTCAACCAGTCTCCTAAACAGGCCAAATTCTGCCCTCTGGAAGTCCACAGCAGCAGTTCTGCTGACCCCCCTCCTTACTTACCCAATAATCGAAAACTATCATTTTGTGATTGCTATGCCCAAGGCAGCCTCCAACTGCCACGTCACGCACAAGTCCTTCTCTTTTCACAAACAACTGGTCCAGTGGGGCGCCTTCCCTAGTTGACTCGCTCACCAGCTGTGTCAGGAAGTTCTCTTCCACAGACTCCAGGAACCTCCTAGACTGTTTCCTGTCTGCTGTATTGTATTTCCAGCAGACATCTGGTAAGTTGAAGTCCCCCACAAGTACAAGGGCTAGCGATTGTGAGACTTCTCCCAGCTGCTTATAGAATATTTCGTCTGCCTCTTCATCCTGGTTGGGTGGTGCATAACAGACTCCCACCATGGTATCTGCCTTGTTGGCCTTCCTCCTGATTCTTACCCATAAACACTCAACCCTGTCATCACCATCATTAAGCTCTAGACAATCAAAACACTCCCCAACGTACAGGGCTACCCCACCACCTCTCCTTCCTTGCCTATCCCTTCTGAAGAGTTTATAGCCATCCATTGCAGCACTCCAGTTGCACGAATCATTCCACCATGTTTCTGTGATGGCAACTATATCACAGTTTTCCTGCTGCACAATGGCTTCCAGCTCCTCCTGTTTGTGGCCCATGCTTTGTGCATTGGTGTAGATGCGCTTCAATTGGGCTATTGATCCCACCACCTTTTTGGGGGGAGAAACCCTAATTCCTATCTGACCATTCTCAGGCACTTCCGTGGTTTCTAACACATCCATATCCCTTGCATCTCTGCTGCCGCATGGTTCTCCATCCCCTACTTCCACTGAGATGGCAGACCGAAGGACCTTGCTAGCACACTGTCCCTCAAACATTGGTGTGCCACCCCCAGGCTTATATCTAGTGAGCCTTCAAATCTAGTTTAAAGCTCTTTCAATGACCCCTGCTAACTCCTGTGCAAAGATCCTTTTCCCCCTTTGAGACAGGTGTACCCTGTCTGTCGCCAGCAGGCCTGGTGTCATGTAGAGCAACCCATGATCAAAAACCTCAAAATTCTGCCAGTGACACCAGGCTCGGAGCCAGGTATTGATCTGCTGGCTCTTCCTGTTTCTTCTCTCATCATTCCCTGCAACTGGAAGGATAGAGGAGAACACTACTTGTGCTCCTGATCCCTTAACCAGTCATCCCAAGGCCCTGAAGTCTCTCTTGCTTGCCCTCAGACTTCCTGTTGCAACTTCATCACTGCTTACCTGAAAAATCAATAATGGCTAGTACTCTGAGGGCTGTACCAGGGTAGGAAGTTTTCTTGTCACATCTTTAGCCTGGGCCCCAGGGAGGCAGCAGACTTCCCTAAGAAGTGGGCCCAGTCTGCATATTGGGCCTTCCATTCCCTTCAGAAGGGAGTCTCCTATGACAATGACCCATCTTTTTTTCTTTATGGAAGCAGTTTTGATGCAGGGCATAGACTGACTTAACCTCAGCAACACCTCCAAGCTAGATGAACCGCTGTCCTCACTATTGTTCAGTTCCACTTGCAGACCCTCATACCTATTATGCAAGGGCACCGGGGAAGGTGGGGTAGTCACAGAGAAGTACCTGCTGCGTTGGGCAGGAACTTGTCGCCGTTGCCCCCTATCCCTTAAGTCACTGCGTTCAGCCAGCCGGAGAGAGGATAGGCAATTCTCCATATCATGCATCCTGTCTGCCTGTTGGGCCTGTCTCAGGGAAGGTAGGGTGCAATTCCAGTAGTCTCTCTCTCTCTTGCTCTCCCTGATACCGCTCAACCTACTCACCTCCTCCTGGAGCTCTGTCACTAAGCGGAGGAGTTCCTCTACCTGGGTGCACCTCCCACAGGTGTGCTCACCACTGCCATCCCGTACTGGCAGAAGAGCAGGGCACACCCTGCAGGCTGGCACCTGGGTGGCAGCATGTTCCCACCAGAGCTCTGTTTGGGAAGCTGCGTCAGTCATAGTGGGTGCAGAGCTTAGAGAGGCCACGGCTTTCTGCTGGGTGGATACCATCGTTGCCTGGTCGAGCTGGCAGAGCTCCAGTGCCCTTCCTGCAACGCCCTTGCTGACGTGCCATGCCCTGTTCGCCTACCCTGTTCAAAGTGCTCCTGGTTGCTAGTGCTCCCTAAGGGCTTCCTTTATACATGTGGGGGGCTTGGCCGCCATTGCTCCCGGCCCTACCCAAGTCTCGTCAGATGCTGTCATGTGAGCTGCAGGCCCTGGTGGGTCTCTCGGCTCCCCCTGAGGTTCCTCTGGTTTGCAAAACCCCCTGTGCAGCGCACTGGAGTGCTCTGCTGTGGATCATGCTGGCACCGGAGCTGCTCGCCTTTCAGATGACGGTTCGGCATTTATAGTCCCTGATATTCCTGTTTTCTAATTTGTAAAAGAGAATCTGTTTGGGTGCATCATACCAACCAATTTGTGCAATGCAGAGGTGCATAAACTGCAGCAGAGTATATACATGTGTTTGGGTTTCATTCCTCTCATACTGAACATTTCTCAGCATCTTCCTAGTTTTCTGCTCTCAGTGTGTCATAACTCTTCCACCTCACGCCCCATGGGGTCTTACAACTCCTCTGTAGTTCCTGGGCATTCCACCATCTGGCATGATTTTGTCCTTGTGAGGTAATTACACATTTGGAAATGGATAGCCAATGTACCAAAGACCGACTGGCTCTCCCAAGCTCACACAGTAAGTAGTGGAGGGCGCATACCCACTCTAAAGGCCACCTTATCTACCAAGCCACCTTTTATTTCTTTCTCATGCTATCTTGTCTATTCCTTCTCCATTCTGCCTTCTAAGCCTTGGAAGGGCATCTCAACCACATGGGAAATGCGTTTTCCCTCTTTCAAATCCCATCAGTGCTTATCTCATTGTCAAAAGCATCTCCACAACTGTGAGCTTGTATTAAGCCAATAATGAGCCTTAATTTTTCCCAGAATCAGGAAAGACTTTCTGCAAGAACACTGGAAATAAAGTAAGCAACCACAAAGAGAGACGCTATTTTCAGACGTGTCTTTGATGGCAACATCAAAATGGGAGCTGTAATCAGCTGTAATGCTTTTATTCACAGATCAGCTTGGTTTCCTGTCAGCAATAATGGAAGTAATGTTATTTTCTGTTTTCCAATAACACCTTCATGGCATTGTGTTATTTTTCATTTTGAGATGATACTTGCAATGATAAGACATAAATCAAGCCAAAGCAGGGAGAGGACTTGATTGAAAGACAATTTCCCTTACAGTGAGTGAGTGACCTTTCTTAAAAGTTCAGAAGCTGTGCTGGAAAACCATTCATTTATTTTATCAAATGACAAATAAGTACCTTCAACTCTGACTTGTTGCCAGCATCTCTGTTACTCTCATTCAATTTCAGTATAATGCATGAACTAACTATATTAATTGATTAGAACTGTTCTCTAAAGTGGTCCAAAATCAAACTCCATACTTTGGTGATGTCAGGATCTGGATACAAAAAAATTCATTTTGAGATACTTCATTCTTTATCTGAATCTTGTCACCTTTCCTCTGCACCCTGGTTTGTTGCTCACTAGCAGTAAAAGAGATTGAAACAATCAGGAGTTTCCACAATAAGTGAAACTGCTCTTCCACATGTCAATTTAGTAGATGAATGTAAACTCTACAGTTTCCTCTTCTCCACCAACTTCTTGAAACCCATATGCATATACCCCTTGCAGGATTTTGATCTTTAAGGAAGAAAGGCAAAACAGGAAATACCACGGTATCTGAGCCAAGCAAGGGCAGCCTTAGAAGCACAGTAGGCAAAATTCCATTGTTCCCTTCCCCTTCCTTTACCCTTTCTACTCATTTTATCATGCATAAGTACATTGGTCCTCTCTTTCTTTAATAAAAGATAAGTCACTAGTTCTATACCTCAGGGATGGATGCCATGGCTAATGTTGTTCAACACCTTCATTAATGACCTGGATGATTGTACCAAGTGCACCCTCAGCAAGTTTGTAGATGATACAAAACTGGGAGGGGTGTTTGATACACCAAATGGTTGTGCTGCCATTTAGGGTGACCTTGACAGGCTGGAGAAATGGGCAGAGAGCAATGAAGTTCAAAAAAAGGAAGTGCGAAGGAATTCCTGCACCTGTGGAGAAATAACCCATGCTCTGGTACAGGCTGGGTGCCAACAGGCTGGAAAGCAGATTTTCCGAGAGGACCTGAGGTTCCTGGTAGACAAGAAGTTGAACATGGGTCAGCAATGTGCCTCTGTGACAAGGAAGGCCAACAGCACCCTCAGCTGCTTTAGGATGAGCATTGCCAATCTGGTGAGACACACCTGGGGTGCTGGGTCCAGTTCTGGGCTCCCCACTATGAGGGAAACTTAGTGGAATGAGTTCAGTGAAGGGCAATGAGGATGACAAAGGGTTTGGAGCATTTGTCATATGAAGAGAATCTGGGTCATCTGGGGTTGTTTAGCCTGGAGAACAGGCTCAGGGTGGGGATCTTATCCATGGGTATAAAAATCTGATGAAGCGGAGTAAAGAAGATGGAGCCAGACCCTTCTCAGTGGTACAGTGACAGGATGAGAGGCAATGGGCACAGACTGAAATAAAGAAAATTCCTTTTAAACATAAGGAAAAATCTTCTTATTGTGAGAGTGGCTAAATGCTAGAACAACTTGTCCCTGACAAGATGTCAGGACATGGCCTGAGCTCCACACACATACCATTTTAAGTATTTCAGGATTTTTAAAGAAATGTGAGGCATCCCCTTAGAATACCTAATTCACTGATGTCAATGTTTCATCCTGCTGCGTCCAATGTACCCAGCTAAATTAGAGTATTTCCTTCTGGCTTGACTGTATTTTAGCTTATATCCATTGCTGCAATGAATTTTTTTTTTTTTTTTCGTTTGCAAGCTTTAAACAGATTATGTCTTTTCTGACAGTATCATCCCAAGACCCACAAAATTTTGCTTTTCTTGTAATGAATAAAATTTCACTTTAAAAAAATCTGTAAAAATAAACCCAAATGGTTGAATAGGGAAAACTTAAACGATTGACCACTGCATTCTTAAAAATAAAAAAATCCAACTATTTTCAGGTTACTTATATGAAATTACTCTAGGCATGGTGATACTGGAGGTTTTCAAGATGTGATTTGACAGGGTGCTAGGTAATCTCATATAGGCTTCCCTTCCCATGAAAGGCTGGACCAGATGATCTTTCGAGGTCCCTTCCAATCTGGGCTGTTCAATTCTATGATACCACTTCCCCCTTCACCTTTCAAAAGCAGAACCTGCTCCAGCAAACACTCCTTCCATTTCAACCCCCAAAACAAAATTTTTGAAGTGAAAATGAGAAACTGAGAAGAACTTGAAATACAATATTCACTGCTACCAAAAGATTGTAATGAAGGCAGATTTCCAGCTGAAACCAGTTTTATTTAGCATAGGTGATGCCATGTTTTTGAGATGTCCAAAATTCTTGAATGACCAATGCAATGACTGTAAATACACACAGAGCACCAAATTTGGTCCCTAATCTTCATAAGTCTCTGTGCAATAAAAGGTATTATTTATGGGCTATTCACTTGTTTATGTAAGGATTTGCAATGTTACTATCACGGAGTACAGTTTAGCTTACAGCATACATTCTAGAGTTCCTTAACTATTAAACTACATTGTGTATAAAATAATACATTTTCCCAGTCAAGGAGTCACAAAAGCATTCCTGAAAATTTCATAGAAGATAGCTTCATAAACATTATGGTAAACTTTCTTTGGGAAAGTAATTATTCAGACTAAGTTTTGGGGGATTTACTTATCACCAGCAATGACAAACTTATGAATCCTAGCGCTAGCCTATTCCTAGGCATGGATTATATTTATATGTGGTGACACAATATTCAAGCTTAGGTATCTAAAGTTAGAATTCCTCATCCATGCACTAAGGAATAAAAGAAGAGCATGCTGATTTTAGGCTGTACTTCTTCCAAGCAATGAGCAGAACAGATGAGTGTAAAAATACAGGTGGGGAGGTGCGGAAAGGAGGAATAGAAAACAGCAAAAATGAAATTAGTGCTATTTCTGAGAAATCAGTATCATAGAATTGACAAATGCTGGTTAGGTAAAAGAAGCATCTACTCAGGAGTACTTTCTGCGTGGAACTCAGGAAAACACTGAGTTGAACCATTACGTTGCACTGAAGTTAAGTGAAACCAGCTAGGTAAAAATAAAATAAAAACAGTCCCAAACCACAATTTGATTGTGACTCTTGAGTAGATGAAGAGCTCACTGGATTATTGAGGACCCAGACATGATGAAAATAGGTGCAACAGCATAGTTCTATGAAATAAAACAGCAGTAATACCAAGGCTGTTACCTTAGCTGAGTTTAGACATCTGAAAATTGGAGAAGAAATAGAAATGTGACAGAATGGAGCTCCTGTGGCTTTTTGATAAACAGTTACAAGAAATGACTTCCTGGTAGACCAGACCTATGTTACTGAACAGAAAGAAGAAACATTCCCAGGCAATGAAACACAACTGACTACGCCATTATAATGACATTATAGCCTGGCACAGCTTTGACTCAAGATAACTAGCCCTTTCCTAAATAATTCCTGGGCATGGTCTAAGAATTAATATGGACAAAGGAAAATTCCAAGTAGGAAATTTGCAAATAACTTTCCTATTTTGGAGGCTAAGGAAGATCAACAGTATGGACAAAGTTATTTTGTGCCAGTTAGCCCCAATGCTAGAGATGTTAATTTACTAGTATATAGACACAGCCTGTCCAACTTGCAAAAGTAGAGTCTGCAGACCCAATCCCAGGAGTAGTTTTGCTCATCACTTTAGTGGGACTTGGACCCAAAAATTGTTGAGCTGCAGTGGTGCTTGTGTATGAGGGATGTAAGTCATCTTATGCTAAGACTAATGTATAATGCACCTTTACTATGTGCTGGAAGAAAAGACTCTATGATTAGTTTAGTGAGTTAGGCATTTCAAAATAGAGGTATTAAAAGCAAAAATGTGGTGATTAAACCAAGTTTAACATGGGAGAGAAAAAGCTTGGCCTCAAAAGCGCTCCCCGAGGAACAGAACACTTTGCCTCATAAAGAGGCGTGATGAGCACAGAAAGTGGAGGCTACATTGCACTGTAACTGTCCACCAGATGTTTTGTCTGAGAAGCTACTGGGTAACCCATCTTGAGCAGAGCAGTGGAACAGGCATAAATGGCAAAAGGCATGACGGACAGCCAGTTGCTAACTCAAGTACGCATTTCACAGTTAAAGTTACAGCTCTCCTTTCTTTGAAACAAGGTGCATAATTGCACCATGCTGAGCATAGCGATGGCATTCAAATAATTGATGAGAATCCATGCCATTTTATAAACTGAAATACACCTCTTCTTTTACACAGAGATTATTTCATCCATCACTGACTGTAGGCACCTCAGGAAAGTCCATGGGAACTGCTACATAGCACAGTACTGCATAAGCAGTTCTAGCTAAACAACAAACAAAAGTAATCTCCTTAAGTTGAAATTAAAAGGAAAGCCTTATGAAGGGAAAATGAAATCTCCCCAGTTGCAGTTTGGCAGTAGGTCTAGTCTAAACAATTCTTGGTGAGTGTAAAACAGGAACCTGTCTTCCTGACATCATCTATTTCGTGTATTAGATATAGTACATTGCTCTGATAAATAGTACTTTAGCTTTTATAATTACTGTATTTCTGTCAAAATCTAATGAGGGCTTTTCACCTACATAAAAATGCATTAACTAGATATTCTGTACTCATGACAAATTCTGACTCTGCTGGTTCTGCATTTACTTATTCTGCATTAGAGAGGTAACTGTAAATACATTATTACCACAATCCAATCATAGCAAAATATTATGCAGCATTTGGGAAAATATTTCATCTCCTCATTTGCAGCAATTGACTTGATATAGTACCTCATATGTAGCCCTTATACTTTATTGTAAGGTTATTAGCACGATTGGTTACTAGGATATAGGATATGAATATCTTCAACTGGAGAAAATATGCCACAAGAAGGAAGGTACTTTGTCTTCCTCCAAAGCAACCTAATTCGATGTGGCACAAAGTTTCATGTGAGATATATAATTCCATTCATGCGGGATATATAATTTTCCCAAAAGTTTCCTGTGGGGGCTGTGTCTTTGAATAGCTCTTCGTGGACCCGCTAGAGCTGACTCTCTGTCATGCAGAGGCTCATGGAGTGTAACTCAGATCTGCCAGACTTCACACATTCAGCAAATTTTCTCTTGTTTCTCCTCTCTGAACATGTATCAAAACAGCAGTATTGCTCAGATCTGGAAAAGATGGTAAGAGATTTTACCAGAAAATGACTGGCCAGATCAGATATACAAGCAAAGGAGTGACATGAAGGGATCTGGGATGGTCACTGTGGCCAGGAGCTCTCTGATAAGCAACCCCTCCTTGAAGGCTGAGAAGGCCAAGGCCAAAGACATTGCTAAAGCAAGGAGATCTACTGTCCTCTGGGAAAACTGTTGATGCCTCAGGGCAGCAAACACAACCAGGAGGCAACAGTCATCTTGTTCTGTGTATTAGTGAGTCTCAAAAAAATCCAGTGCTGGATGCTTGGGTACTACCAGATAAATATCGGGGATTTGATTGAATTTTCAATGGCAGGAGCATTGAGAACTTCTGAAAATTATCATCCTCTAATGTCATAAAACTGTCTGAAATACTTAAATCTGCATTCAGATCAGCAAAGCAACCTCATCCAAATTGCCCTGAAAACATCAGGATTTTCATATAGTAAGTATGCTAGATTGGATGAGAATTTATCTGTTCTCTTAATTCATTAGCTTCACGGATCCACCCTTCCTGCTTTCCTCCTTCTTCAATACAAAATTATACTCCACATATGTTAATCTCTCTAAAGAATTCCTCCTACCTGCTAGATTGCCTCTCTTAGCCTGTGGCCTACTACATTACTTAAGGCAAGTTTTGCAATTTTGAAGATAGGTCATTTACAACAGACAGCCATTTCTGTTCATTCTAGGATTTGATACAGTGCTAGTCCACATAGCTACTGTGTGCTACAAGGACTGCTATATCTCAAATAACATGCTTAGCCATTCCTGGGAGCCCTGAAATGGCTGCTCTGAACTTCGTAGATGTGCTTCTATTCCTCAGCTTCCTCGTTATCCCTCTTTTTCAAACTCAAAAATCACAAAATATTCTGCAGGAATAAAAAGCCCCAAAGGTGCATATCTCACAAATTCCATGTAAAATATTATTTTATCCAACCTTGTAACAATAACGATAGAAGATTAATTTAACTTTTCCTAGTAGGAATGCAGGTAGAAGTTATTAGCCCTCAAAATCCTGGAGCAAGATACTGTATCAAAGTGCAAATCCAGCTTCCCCCATAAAAAATCTTTCTTCTCTCAGAAACACTTTGATTCACAATTCTATTGAGCAAAATAAACATGAATACTCAAATACAAGCCTTACAATTCATAAGAGGGAAGGTAAGAGAAAGCATCACATACAGAAAAAATATAGATAATGCAATAATGACAGTCGCTGTTTTGTTGGTCCACTATCTATCACTACAATCCATCATCAGTATCTGAATACTTTTGCCAGACTGATTGTGAATTTCTATTCTGTATCTTTTAATGCAGCCTACCTCATTATAATCCCCTTGACAGCACAGAAGTAAGAGATGGTCTTATTAGCTGCCAGAAATAAAAGATATTTTAGCAGAAGAAAGCCTCTTTAAGCAATATATTTCTTCAGGGAAATTCATCGAGAATGAGAGCAGTAACAGAGTAATTCTTCATGAGTTAAGACATGGAAGATAGACTATTGTGTAAAGCACAGCTTTGCTAAAATCCATGTGGAAGACTAAAACACCACACTATGTGGCAGACTTCTGATAAGGCATCAGTGCTATCAAGCAGTGTTCTTATCTGACAATCCTAAATGGGATATCTGTCAGTTCAATCACAAGGTCAGGCTAAATTTCTGAAGTTCCTTGAATTTCTGGGAAGATCAAAAATTCAAAATTAATCAGAACATTACCATTTGGATGATGAAACTTTGAGCCTCCTCATTGCCACAAACTTATTAAAAGCTTATTAAAAGTATCTTCTGTATGTGTGCACCTACAGGGGATCACTTAAAACTTGCATTTTGGAGTTTAATCATTACCGCAGCAGATACTATTACTTTTCCTCAGTAGAATCAAATATGTTCAAGAGTGATTGGGATTAGTCTAGATCAGCACTGCCGAACACATTAGGTCTATTCGGAGCTGGATCATGTCTTTTGAGGGGTTAAAACCATGCTGTTTACATGGTGTCCTGAAACATCTTTAACCTAGAAACTGCAATGTGAACAAACCACCATTTCCAGCTAATCAAAACTGTAGTTTTATGAGTCAGGCATGATACAGATTAATTACAGTTTAAAATAAATGTTGGATCCTTGTTTTGGGGTTTCTCACTTCTGTATCTTTGCAGATGCAACATTTAGCAGGTATTTCTGCTAAAGCACAGCTTCCTCTTTTTATAAATGAAATCCAAGAATCACATGATTCCATGATCTGAAATTTAAATAAATTGTGGGGTATTTAAACTATAGTACATTTTATAAGACTGAGAGATGAAGAAAATGGGCTGTTTTCCATGATAGGTGGTATAAAGAGTTGAAAAATTATTTTCCCCATAAGAATTATCTTAAGAATGTTGATCCTGTGCTGTTGCCATTTAGCTGGTGAGAAAGTGTGGTGTTCTTTGTTGACAGAAACCATCCATCAGTCCCCAAAGGAGAGATACTACATTTCAGCAAAGAAAATAGCCCACATTATTACCACCCTGCAACTGTCATGCTACCTGGCAGAATGGGATGTCATGTCCCATTAGCAGTATGTTAATGACACCTGCCCTGAAAGAGAATTTTCAGTCTTCAGAGCTGATGGATATGCTTAGGTTCTGGACAAGGTTAGGGTTACATGGGGATCTTGGTGAGTTACAGCCCCTACAAATATCTGTTTGTTCTTCCTATTCCCTTCTAACGGAAAAGCAGGTTGTTCAAAGTAAGGCTCTAAAACAATAGCCATATTATGTCCTGGGCTGAAACATGCACCCTAAAGCAATCAATATATCCTCAGTCATTCAAGCAAGCAAACATTATTTTGGAACCAGTTGCTGATCAACTTCTTCACACCAGGAAGTGAGAATATTATGTCTAAATCACAAGTAATCTTTCTTACCTGTAATGTATTATAATACTCTATACTATTTCATTTCTATTCCTACTTTTGCTACAGATTAGGAAAGACCAGTTAGAAAAATGGTAAAAAGGCAGTTCTAAGAAGTAGCTTACATTCTCTGTCTTTAGAAACAAGACAGATGTTTATGGTTTGGAAGGCCTGTTTTCTCAAATTAGCTAGCGTGATATAAGGCTGTAAATGTCCCTTTTCTACCTTGAAGGGTCTGAAAAAGAGACTCATTTTCAAGTGAGTCAAATTTAACAATGCACAACAAATATACTTAGCAAAAAGCTGGCTAAATAGACCTTAACAGGCATATGCATTTTTGCAATTCAGTTTGACATCTGGAGTCTGATTTTTCTATTTTGCTTTCCCTACATCTTCTTGAAGCAATTTTAGGAGAAATAACCAGAGAAGCAGCATTGGCAACATATTGGAAAAATGTTGGTTACAGATGGTATAAAGAACGCTATCTTGTTGAAAATCCGTAAAGACTCAAAGCAACAGACAAAAAGAATGGGATACAAAAATAGTTCATAAATTCTAAAAGCATTCCAGCTTAGTAGCTTTATTTCCAGAGTTAACCAAATACACTTGAAATTTAAAGGTAGAGACTGCTAACAGGTCATGTTCTTAGCAGTGATGACCCAAAGTTATGTATTTTTTGCTCCAAGCCATATTGTAGTCAATAGCTTCAACAGGGTGGTATTATATCCCCTACTTTTAATAATGTTCTCAGCTTGATACCACCAAATTCCTATGTGTTTCTTTTGACAAAAGTAAAGTTTATGTTCCTCAAAAGTCATTGCATATGACATTTGCATGGGCTTTTTTTACAGATAAAAGAGGCAAGGTTTACTGGAACACAACCTAATCTACAAGTGTCCAGAATGACCACCTCCCAGCAAAAGAGAGGTCTTCTCACAAACACACTCATTAACAACATTCATTTTCTGTGTATGCTATGGTTTCTGTAGAGGTGTTTAGAAGCTGGTACAAATGTGAAATGAATGAAGACTGTGGGAATCTGTGCGTAGGTGTGCAATAGCCAGGCTGCTGAAAGTTGAGCGTGACTGATGTGCAGATAGCGGGCTATGTGTGGAGAATGATAAACATGGTGGGAGAAAAGATTAGTGCACACGTGAAAGGGAACTTGCTATATACTGCCTGAATTTGCAGCACACCCCCTCTCTCAAGGTTATCTCCCCTTTCCTCTCCCCATATTTGATTACACTTGACAGAGTGATGAGTACTGCAGCCAGATGAGACACATTTATTTTGCTGAACAATCCCAGAGGACTTAGAAAGACAGAATAATCCCCCATCCAAGGTATAACTTAGGTCTTCAGGATACAAGATGGGGATTTTGATTTTTTGTTTAGAAATGCAGGTTCAGAGCAGCTGAGGTTATTTCTAGACAGAGGTCAAATTGAGCAAAAAGCTTTAGCTAGACCTTCAATTTTTGAGATGACTTTATGTTTGTCCAAAAGTCCTGCTGCACCAATGTAAACCATTTGCAGGGCTAATCCTTCCTAAGACTTCTGCTCCTAACAAGCCACTGCAGTCACCAAGAGCATACGACTTTCCCCAAGGTCATCCAAGAGATGTACACAGGCACTACCAGGCAAACACAAGGCCCTGGCTGGCGAGGCCCCTGCCCTGCCAGCCCCAGGGGAGCCCCCGCAGTTCCTTGTCCCTGGGAGCCCCTGGCTCTGGCTGCACCCTGACACTGTTCCTCTGTAGGTTTTGAGTTAGTGAAGGAACATCAATGCCCCCTTTCTTTCTCTCTCCCTGTTAAACACTGGGGTTTGTGAAGTTTTGCACAACTGCCGTTGCACTGGCAGGGAAAGATTTTGAAGGCTGTTGTCAAGATCCTTCCATTACGTTGTGGCTTAGCAATAGAAAATACCGCCCATACATAAGGGCTGAGTAAGCTTCCTTCTCCAAACTCCCTGCTTACATCACTCCATGAAGGGAGGATGAATGAGACCAATTGAAGTCATTAAATTCACCGTAATTGTTGGTCACTTGAATGAAAAAACCTATATTCAAACACAGTTCCATTTGACTGTTTTCATGACATTTTTCCCATGGCATAGCAAAGAAACATTTTAAAAAGACACATTTCCAAGCTCTGAACATGATAATGGGAAGCAAATAAAGTGCCTGAACACCACAAAGTAGGCTCCTTTTAAAACCGTAAGATACCATTCAGACGCACCATCTCTTACTGCGACTTTGCTCTTAGCAAAAACTTGGTCTGAAGAAAGTAAATGAAAAAAAGGAGCTTTTCTTTTTTTCCCATGGAAGCATAAATTGTTTTGCAAATCAAAATACGTGCATATGTTTGTACATTTATATGTGTGTGTATACACTTACAAATTCAGTAAAAATTCCAAATGCTGAAGAATTTATCACACTCTGTAGCAGTTTGTTTGAGAGAAAACTACTGTCTTTGTTTAAGAGTAACGTTTTATTTTGCATTGGATAGTTTCTTAGCTTCTAACCTTTGGTTATTTTATATCTAGATTTGAGTTGATGAGAGTATTTATGACAACAGGGATTTAAAACATGATGCTGAAAAAGATGACACTGAAAGAAGGTGGCACTAATAGGCACTAAACTTTCCAAAGCTTCTATTATCTTTCAAGTATTGTGACTGCTTTCACGTGTATTACCTGGAATCACTTGGAGATGCACTCTTTCTTCATAGATACTTAGATAATACTTGAAGTTACTCAACAGTATTTCTGTGGCAATCCCTCTTATTCATTCAAGTTGAGCTGGAATGTACTGGAGGAGTTAATTCTTATTCTGTCTGGTGCAATAAAATTGCATGCTGTCCTCATAAATTTACCAACAACTTAAGTTATAGAACCAATGACCAACAGAAAAATGGTATCAGTCTTGCCCTAGACTTTTGCTTTTACCTTTTGGAGCACCAACTTTTAGAAATAACTGCTTCATTGCATTCATTCCCTCACCCTTCTAAGACTTGCTCCCCTCACATTGAATGAGTTTTAAAATATCCAGTTCAAATCCCATAAAAGGGCAAGACCAAAGATTCCAGTCACATTACTGCTGAAGTTCAAAGTTGAGCCTTGACTGTACTTTCTTTTCCTACTGCTGCTGAGGTTATTGTTAGCAATTATTTTACTGAGAGAAGAGGGAGGGGGAGAAAAAAAATGAGAAAGAATGAGTGGTTAGATAGCAGTGTTCTGCAAGATATACTTAGAATCAATCATGTTACTGTTTTCTCAGCCAGGCTAGTGATCATAAATTCTGTATCTTTCCCCAAGCTCAGTGGCTGTGCCAGCCATTCATTCTGAAATGCTTCATGTTTCCTGTGCAGGAATTCACAATAGGATTATGGATTCAGGAGAAAGCTCTGCTCAAGGGGGGGCAGAGAGTGAAAGGGGACTTGTTTGGTACATACATACGTACTTGCATAGTGTGCAAAAGGAAAAGCAAGCCAAGAAGATGGAGAAATGGAAAAGGAGGTGCAAGAAAAGAGAGTTTATTTGTAGTTCATGATAGAAGTTTTGTTCAATGAGGAATTTCTCTGCCTTGCCTTACTTTCATTTGGAAACTGGAACTGGAATTTCATTGGGCCAATTTGGAATTGACGACTAACACCTGGAAAAACATTTTTACACCTGGAAGAGCCAAAGGAAAAAGGGGTATACACACACGGCTGGGCAATATTTTGTCTCGCTAACCTCCCAGTATGGCAGTGGCTAAAGCGAAATCTGCAAATGACTTCATGTTTCCTCTCTTCTCATGTCAGCTAACTGGAAAAAAATGCAATTTCTCATAAGAAAAGCAATGTTCTTCCTCCTTTCCCTATACATGTCTTGGAGGTCCTGGCATATAATGGCTGCCCATTTGCATTTGGCTTGAACTCACCAGTCTGCTCCTAAGATATAATGCAGCTTGAGGGGAAGAATTTGCTAGTCAAAAGATCTTACAATGGAAAAACTAGTTACAGAGCTATGCAGTGGCCTTGCTGGTCTGAAAAAAACAGAATAAAGAGCAGCCAAATATTTTCCATGCCACCAGTGGTTAAAGCAAATGGGAACACAAGCAGGGATGTGGTTACAAGGTCCTATGGCTACAGGAGCCATTCTATTACTGAAGCCACCAGGAGTCATGAGCTAGAAACCTCTGCTCTACGTCTGTATCTTGCAGCTGTTAGAAGCAATGAGTGCTGGATTTCAGCAGCTTCTGCTGAGTTTTGAATTCAGTGTCAGTCCAGAGGCATTAATCGTTGCCTTTTAAGGGACAAGGTCTGTTTTTTCTGGTGAAAGGAAGGTGCTGCTGTTAGGAGTTTGCCCCTAGGGTGCTGGGAAGATCTGCCCCCTTGAACACCCAGGTCTTGTACGTTATTCAATGTTTAAAACTCACTTGGAAGCAATAAACCCAAATATCCTTAAAGCTGATGAGGAGCAACTGTAAGGGGAAGCTCCTGAGCATGCTCACACTGTCAGGGATGCATGTAGGAACTCAACAGCAGCAGTGCAATAACTTAATGTAACCAGTTACCCTTCCTTTCCCCTGACACGTTTTTTTTTCACGTCAAGGCATGGAGGTGTGGCTAACCATTGGCCATCTCCCCATCTCAGGCTGGCAAGCCAATGATGCAGAGCACGGGTGATAACACAGTTCACCTCTGTCTTCACATTAGAGATGAAAGGTCCAGTCTTTTGGACACGCCAAATCAGCCAAAACCTGACTACTCAGAGTAATTTCCAATTGTTAAATACATCAGAGATGTCTCCCTATCTGAAAGCATCCTTGGGCAAAAGACAATTTAAAGTAGAATGTTTCAAAATGCAGGGCTAAATTTAAAGAATGGTTTCTTCTCTGCAGTGCAATACTACAGATATAATTGACTACTGGACCATGATGTACATATTTGTGTTGGGCTTTACACAGGCAGAATTCTAACAAAAACATTTAAATACTTCAAATGGTGACATCACTAAAACTCCAAAACTGTGTATGGTTCTATATTTTAAATATATAGATACATGTGGATGATTTTATAACCATAATTACATGCCTCTATAACTGCAATGGTTTGTGTACACTCAAAAATGTGATGCTTAAAAATTTTTCTCCCAAAATATCAAAGGCAAACCAAAATACTTAGTTTTTCACATTTGTGTGATCCCTTTGGGGCAGTTCCTACACTCTCAGGGCTGGAGCTCTAGAAGTAGCATACAACCACCAGAGCCAAGGAGAGTAGCAGGTACTGCACTTTGATTGTAATCAGAGCCTTGTCCCCTCTTAGGGGAATTCAGTGGGTGTTTCAATTGAAAGATATTGGCTTTACCCAGTTTTCTACTTATATTCACAAACAATACTGACTCAATCACTTTCAAGCTCAAGTGTACATGACTAACTAGTAATTTCCTGCATTTGTGACATACCATGACCCTCCTTGATGCTGTTAAAGCTTGTGACTACACAGAAAAGCACTGGCAAGTTGATAGCAAATGACCCTTGGTAAGTTGTTCTGCAATTGCTTGACTTTGCTCTGAAAGTTTATGCTCTCATAGCAACATGGACAGCATATCATTCTATGCTGGCTTCATCAAAAGAAAACGATCCTGTCTTTCAGTTAAAAAAAAAGAAAAGCTGTAACTGTTGAAGCAGCATGCACCTAATAAGCTACTTCTAAATCTGGCTCCATCATTTCAGTCTGTGGACTAGCAGAACAGAGCTTGCAGAAGCCTTCTCAAGTAAGTATTGCTTTCTCTTAACAGCATGTTTGTTTTTTCATTTAAAATGTATAACAGGTAGTAAAGAAGTCCTCAGCATTGAATTAGCGGTGCTGCAATATGACAACTGAATCCTTGCTTTAAACATGAATTAACATGCTCTGTTGTTTCATTTGGCAGACATTACTGTCTTAAAAAGGAAATATTTAATACATTAAGGTACAAGACAGCAAATTATATGGATGAAGCTTCCCAAATCTGCAGTGCTAGAAAGCTAATGGAATGTTTTATAATTGACTGTCATGATAGAGTTTTTTAAAAATGAGTTATGTATCTTTTATTTGCATAATACACATCATGGAACATGTCTATTTGATCTCATCAGAACTGGAATATGTATTCTGAATATGCTGCTGGCCATTAAGCATGAAATTAGCAAAATCATTTCTATCTTCGAGAAAGGAAAAAGTCAGATAGTGGCATTAATTTTATTAATAAAGCTAATATGTACACATTAAACCTACCTCAGGTTTGTATTAAAGGCTGAAGGAAAATATTTGTAATGGATGACTTTGTATAAATATACAAAGTATTAGTCAATCATTGTTAAACCCAACAGAGTATAGATGAAATAATTGTTTGTATGAGAAACAACACAAATGTATGCCATTTGCCAAAACAAACAGCACATACTGTAGCATGCTTTCTGCAAAAGTATTTAAACAGCTCTGATGAACATGTCTCTTTAATGTAACGAAATGGGTGGGACTATGGGAGTTGAAGGAAAAAAAATAGCAATATTTTGCTTCATGTTTAAATTGCAATTGTTGTTGCAGAAAGAAGTTAGGAAGAGGCAACCCACAGGGCTACCTTTACATTTGGTGTGCAAACACACACATATCTACATGCAAACAAACATTTTTTTTCTCATTTAGTCCTAGCTGCTTAGCACCAATTCCCATGACATGCAGCTCTGATTGCAAACACACAGGTTTGCAGCACTCAGCAAAACCATATTGTAGCTGCATCTGAGACATTACAGCTCTGGTACTAATATCCTGGAAACTTTTAACACATACATGTCCTATACCTCCAAATAATATTATTTATCATAATTTTTTATGTAGGGAAAAATATGCCGAAAAAAATCAAATTGTTTAGTTAACTTCCACAGCAAACTACATAAATACTTTCCTCCTGCTCACGTTATCCATCCCCCAACACCCCATGACAACAGAAGTCAAGAAATTGCTATTTATTTCTTCCAGTTATTTTCAAATTATTCACAACAACAAATTTAAAAGCATACTGCCAAGCCAACTCATCTATATGCAGGCAAGCTTTTTTAAGCAAACTTTTCCAGGACATATTGAAGCATGGAACTGGAACAGCCATTTCCTTATTTACTGTGTAATAGAAATAGCAAGTCTTTGGCAGATTATGCATATGGAGAGATAAAGAATGAAAGCAGAAATAACAAAATTACTGTGTTACAGTTATGGTGAACAATAATATATATCTCCTTTTGCAAGCAACACTAAGCTTCCTAGGGCCAGTTCTGAACAGCATAATAAATTAGAAGCCAATAAATGTAGCCTGACATCCCCCAGCCCTTCCCAAAATCTCAGGAAAACACAGGATAGTTATAACAAGGCCAGTAAGTAGCAAAACTTATGGTACCATCTCCACAAGACTAAAGGAGACATCAGTGAGTAGTAACAGCACTAACAAGCTTTGATCATTTCCATGGCTATTACTATTCAGCAACAAGAGGAAGAAATCATTGGTAACTATTTCCAAGACAGACTAGGAGGGTGAGGAGGAGGAAGAGGGCTGCATTTGTGAGGCCTCCGAGGGGAAATGATGACTTCATGATGAAGGAGACGGCATTGCCTAGATGAAAAGGTTCATTCCTTCCTTATCCTTTGTGATTTCCTAATCCTTCAAAAGAATGATCCTAATGAAATCCCACACACCTAGTACAGGTCAGTTGTTCTTATGAAAGTCAAAGCCCCCAGGGATTTGACCCACTATAAAGAACTGTGAATTTTTGTAATATGCTCTTGAACAACTCAGTCGAACGCAGAATTTACTAGTTTGAATAAGCTCACCGGACAGGGAAAAAAAAAAGAATATCATAGCAACATCTTATTCCTTTGTGGTTTATGCATTTGACAAAGACTTTCCTCCCAGTCTTAAACTTTCCTCTATGTTTAACATTTAATTAGTAGAATTACATATTCCTGCAGATGTAAAAAAGATTATGAGAAAAATGCTGCTGTACTGAAACATCTCTTCAGTACTCCTGAAAGCACCACTGGGATGGATTTTGGGTAGCCTTAATTCAGTAAGGTGGTATCACATCAAAAAGTGACATTATATGGCTTCAGAGACAGCAAGGCCTTGCAGCCTGTGGCATCCAGCATCAAACTAGGAATGGATTTAAGTAAAAGAAATTAAAATGGTATAGAAAATATCATTAATTTTAAAATAAAGCAANTATTTTGCTGTCTTTTCACCAAGTGACTACAAAGTGAACTGGAGACACAGAACCAAATGCTAGTGTAATGCAGATGACCTACAGCTCTACCCATCCTACAGCACGGCTACAAAGAAGGTACAGTGTGTGAAGAAGAGCTCATGGAGCAGCTGGCTAAAGCAGAAGCTGAGCAAGAAAAAGATGATGTTGGCAGAGGACAGAAAGCATTTTGAGGACTCATTCACAGACAAGGTACGCAGCCGCGGTTGGTCACTAAACACTAATCTGATAAAGAAACTGTTATTCACAGGTGCTATTATCTTCCATTAGCTAGGAAACTCCATCTCTCTTGGATGAGAACAATAATCTCTCAGGCAGGTGATATCACAAACTTTTAGTGCTAAGAAGTTCCAACATGGAGAAAATGCTATAGTGTATATACACTGAAGGTCAGCCTAACCAGACCACAAATCTGTTTCCTATGTTGTAGATCAGCCTCCATATCATTTTGTATTCCTCTCTTCAAAGCAGTCCATTGTCTGAAATATGGACAAATAAAAGATTACTTAAAACCCTTGTAAAAAGATCACAGTCTGCAGCTTCATTTCTCTGGCTTTTCTCAGCAGGAGTAAAATTTCTCTTCATGGGAGAATGAAATGGAAAAAGTCCCTTGGGAATTAAGGGCAACCAAATGTCATTATCTAATGCTGCAAGTGCCTGGTACATTTCTTTGAGCAGCTTTAAAAATATACACAGCAACATCTGTCCACAGTGCAATTTTCTACTGCTAGGGAGAAGACAACACAACAGCCAACACCTTACAACTGATACTAATTTGGCTGCTTGCACAGTAATGGAAGGCACTCTGATAGTATGATACTGAATGTAGTAAGGACCTGTGTTGAATGGAAAGACTCTTTTCTTCTGTTGTACTGCCATAAAATAATTTTAAAATTGGTATATTAAAACATTTTGTGCTTACATTTTCTCTTCCTTAATTTTTAATTCATTTTTAAAGCTATAAATATAGCTTGCATGTTAAATGGGTGGTTGGCTCTAGTTTTACTGCAGCTGTAGCATTTGTCAGAGAACAGTGACTCTGTCTTCAGTGTGGTGTAGGATTTATGCTAAAAAACATCTCTCCTCTAATGCTCAACACTTCTGACAGGCTTAGCACAGCTCTGTCTAGTATACAATTATAAATTAAATGAATCAGACTTGTGACTGTTGGCAAGAAAGATGGCACAGCAATTTGTTGCATTGTGTTTGGTCACTCTGTAGTTGTAAGACAGAGAAATGTTTTCTCCATCATTGTGGAGGGGTAGATTAATGAGAAATTAGAGGAATTTACATCCTTTAGATCTTTAGATTTAGATTCAAGGTTGGATGCAGACACTGTCCACCATGCTTGGAGAAGAGGAGGCTGAGGGGAGACCTTATCGCTCTCTACAACTACCTGAAGGGAGGTTGTAGGGAAGCGGGTGTTGGACTCTTCTCCCAAGAAACTAGCGACAGGATGAGAGGGAATGGCCTCAAGTTGCGTCAGGGGAGGTTTAGATTGGACATCAGGAAGAATTTCTTTACTGAAAGAGTGATTAGGCATTGGAACAGGCTGCCCAGAGAGGTGGTGGAGTCGTCAACCCTGGAGGCGTTCAAAAAAGGTGTAGACATGGCACTCCAGGGTCTAGTTTAGGAGTCATGGTGGTGTTAGTTGATGGTTGGACTTGATGATCTTAGAGGTCTTTTCCAACCTTAATGATTCTATGATTCTATGATTCTATGCAGATTCCTGCATAGAAACATGAGTTTCTAAGCTTAAGAAATTTCTACAGTA
>WAAD01042313.1:13092-86366 GCA_013389945.1 Fregata magnificens
AACCTCATACAGTTGGCCTCGGCCCATCGATCCAGCCTATCCAGATCCCCCTGTAGAGCCTTCCTACCCTCAAGCAGATCGACACTCCTGCCCAACTTGGTGTCATCTGCAAGCTTACTGAGAATGCACTCAATCCCCTCATCCAGATCATTGATAAAGATATTAAACAGAACTGGCCCCAATACTGGGCCCTGGCAAACACCACTTGTAACTGGCTGCCAACTGGATTTAACTCCATTCACCACAACTCCTTGGGCCTGGCTATCCAGCCAGTTTTTTACCGAGCGAAGAGTACGCCCATGCAAGCCATGAGTAGCCAGTTTCTCCAGGAGAATGCTGTGGGAAACGGTGTCATAGGCTTTACTAAAGTCCAGGTAGACAATATCCACAGCCTTTCCCTCATCCACTAAGTGGGTCACCTTGTCATAGAAGGAGATTAGGTTAGTGAAGCAGGAGCTGTGTTTCATAAACCCATGCTGTCTGGGCCTGATCACCTGGTTGTCCTGCATGTGCCACCTGATGGCACTCAAGACGATCTGCTCCATAACCTTCCCCGGCACCAAGGTCAGACTGACAGGCCTGTAGTTCCCCGGATTCTCCTTGTAGATGGGCGTCACATTTGCTAACCTCTAGTCCACTGGGACCTCCCCAGTTAGCCAGGACTGCTGATAAATGATGGAAAGTGGCTCAGTGAGCACTTCCGCCAGCTCCCTCAGTACCCTTGGGTGGATCCCATCTGGCCCTATGGACTTGTGTTTGTCTAAGTGGTGTAGCGGGTTGCTAACCATTTCCCCTTGGATTATGGGGGCTTCATTCTGCTCCCTGTCCCAGCCTTCCAGCTCAGGGGGCTGGGTACCCGGAGAACAACTGGTCTTACTGTTAAAGACTGAGGCAAAGAAGGCATTAAGTACCTCAGCCTTTTCCTCATCCTTTGTCACTCTGTTTCTCCCCGCATCCAATAAAGGATGGAGATTCTCCTTAGCCTTCCTTTTGTCGGTAATGTATTTATAAAAACATTTTTTTATTGTCTTTTACAGCAGTAGCCAGACTAAGTTCTAGTTGGGCTTTGGCCGTTCTAATTTTCTCCCTGCATAACCTCACGACACCTTACTTGTTACTGAAGAAAATGGTAATATTTGCACTGGGACTATCTAATATCTAGGGCATTGAATAATTAAACTCAATGCAGACTTTAAGCTGCCAGCATCTCTGGAAATGTCATTTATTTACATTAGTACTGAGTCAGGTAAAATGTTTCTGTTCACACCATCCTGAACATAACAGAGAAATTCCCATCTTTTAGAGATGTTTTCAGCAAGTGAGCTGTATGTTTAAGAAGCGAACACTGGATCACATCTATTTGTTCAGAAAAGTTCTACATTTTTGGACTGAAAGTCAAGTTACACATTCTGCAGAAACTCATATGGCCATCAGAAGAGCACAGGGACAGCATGTGCATATATCAGCTAAAGTTAGCCTTTGTTCTCAGCTGAAACCTGGAAATAGCATGATTTTTTTCAGCACTTTATTTTTCCTCAGTGCTTACAAATGTCTTGACTCTGCAACGGAAACCCTTCAGTGACCAAGGCTGTCCTGCAATATTTTTCTCCTTTTCATCTTGTTGAAGCTGTTGTTCTGCTGGGCAGCCATCAGATTTGTTGCAAAATTGGTGACTAGGAAAATAAGAATGGGTAAAGAAGTCTTCACCTGACCAAATCTCCCCCTTCTCTCCCTGCACAAACCGTCCTATCTAAAACTATGTTGCACATTCTGCTTTTGGCCTCACGATGCTTACAGTGCCCAAATTTGCTCTCAAGTTTGACTGTCAGGTGAATGGCATATGAAACTGGAGAATGCTCTTGAGAAAGTGAGCCAGATTTGTAACAGCTTTTGCAAATGTGGCTTCTACCTGCTGCGTGTTTGGTAAGGCTGGCAAGGGCTGAGAGAGTTGGGTATAGCTGAGTAGTACACATTTGTAAAGTGTGATCATACTTCTAGGATGAATTGTGCTTTACAAAAGCCTTAAAGGTGGTGTGGAGTGAAAAGAAGGGCTGATGTGTTCACAGCATGGACTGTGTGGAGTCTTACTAAAATAATGTCTTTGTGCTGCACAAAAGGTAGAAGTGGATGTGGACTATACAGTAAAGTTACCCTGATCAGCCTGTATTCCACAAACAAATGAACATTTCACTTCTATTTATTCTGGGTTGGGGCCAGGAGGGTGGGGGGAATGAGGGGGTTGTTACACAAAGTCTTCATTTAAATGCTTTGTAGTTATCTGCTGCTGCTGTTCACCCAGCTCTCCTCTGGCTCAAGGCCCTACTTGTTTAGCCAGGTCTCAGCTCCTCCTAAGACTTAGGCAGCCTTGCTTTTCAAGTACTCCCTTCTCTGTGGGACCATGGAGGCAATCCACTGACCAGTGCACTGCTTGGCCTCTTCCCACGTGTAGCGGGGCATGTAGCCAAAATCCTTCTGTGCTTTTCTATAAGAGAAGGTGAATGGGGTGTTCAGTAGAGTGACCAGGTGACGGTTGGTGGAGGGGATGTATCTGACAAAGGGCCTGAGCAAGAAGCTCACGATCTCCAGCAGCAGCGAGAAGTAATACAACATTTTCAGAGGCATGGGGAGTCGGGGCTCGATTCCAAACCCCAGGTCCCTGGTCAGCTCGTAATTTAGATCTGCGTAGCTCATATGAGGAGTGTCATCTGAGATGTAGTAGAACTGCCCCCTGATGTGCTTGGCTTTCTGTGGGACCTGCAGGGCTTTGGCTGCCTGCACATGTGCCCAGGCGATGTTCCCCACATAGACAGGGTTCACCAAAGCCTCCTTCCTGGAGAAGCGCAGGTAGACATTTTTGTTCAACAGACACTTATCCAGATGACCTTGAAGAAATGGACATCCTTCTCCAAAAATGTACATGGATCTCAGGGCACAAGTCATCAGCGTGCCACCATCCTTTAACACCTGGCCATCTGCTTTCAGCACAGAATCCTCTGCCAGTCTCTTACTCTGGGCGTAAGGAGATTTTGATACACTCTCATAAGCTGTATCCTCATCACCATTGAAAATTGGGTCACCTTTGCAGTTTGGGCCTGTCACTTCTATGGTACTGGTATATATGAAGTGCTGGACGTTACAGCGGACACATGCCTCCAGCAGTAGCTGAGTACCTTCAAAAGAGAAACATGGAAGTCAGTCTAGAGCTCTCCAAGCAGGGAAGAGTGGGCTTTTTGATCAGAAACAGCATCTCTGGCCTGAGCTTGGCCAGATCTCCCCTCTCTGCAGCTGGAAGAATCCTGTCCTGAACTGGACAGCATGCTCAATGAAACTGAACCTGCTCTGAATCTGTATTTAAGTGGTGTCAGTGCACCTGCAGGACTTAAACAAGGATGAACACTTGGTCTTAATTGCATGTTGTGGGTTTTTTATGCCAAGAGTCAAATTTAGCTCTTCTTTAGGCTAGCATGGACGTTGACCACAGATTCAGGGGCTTGTGCCTGTTGGTTGGATTGACTTGGCTTAAGGCAGAGAACCTTCAGAAGCTGCCCCTCTCATTACGTACCATCCATCCTGTATGCTGAAGCCCCTGTTTTCCAGGCTTGAGGATGCTCTTGGGTGGTTTGCTAAGCAGGGACAGAATTAATGTGGGACCTGAAGGTTTGCTGCAAAATCAGCTTCACCCAATAGGAGCCTGTGCACCATTCAATTGGCTTTGGAGCAGGGCTTGAAGAAAAAGATCTTATGTCAGAACAATGCATGATACTATGTAGTCAAAGATCATAAAGTGCAGTGAGCAAAGTGATGATTGTGTATGTATGCCTCCTTTTTTTGGCATATTCTGGATTTTACTTGCAGTAATACAGGATTTCTTACTTATTTTAAAATCCTATTCTAATGCTTTCATCGAGGAGAGCAGAGGTAAACTGGCAAGTTCAAGGTCTTTCAAGTAGCCAAAAGGGTTAAGCTAGGAAAGCACATTCAAGGGGAAAATAAATATTTTAATAAACTGGGTTGTTTTAATTACAAGTAGGCTCTTTTCTTTTTCTTCTGAGCTTTGAGGCAAAAATTGCCATATTTGTTGTGCATGGTGTAATGAGAGAGATTATGTGTGAAAGGGCTGGTGATTTTGGAACACAAGATACAGCTGAAAGACATTTGAAAATGTCTTTGGCAAAGGAACATTAAACCAAAATGACTGATATGATATCAGAAGGGTGTGGCCTAAAATCTAGGGGATAAAAATCAAACACTAGCAGTGAGGCACATAAATGATCTATCAAGCCTGCTCAGTCTGTTACAACTAAAGGCAGCACAGTGCAGAGCAGGCTAGCATTGCTTAAGATAATATAACGAATAAAAGAGGTTCAGAGGACCAAAGAATATTGGCAGCAAAATATGGACCCATTAATGAGTGAAGAATGGGAAGAATTATTGAACTGAAAATTGTTAGGGCATCAAAATTCCTTTTTCAAGCTTGAACAAGAAAAAGAAAGAAGTCGAAACAAATGGAAAATAGATATGGATGAGGCTTTAAGAAACACTGAAGAAGTGCAAAGAAAAAAAGGTTACACAGCCAGGAATAAATTCACGTGAAAAGTGAGTTCATGCAAGTCACTATGTTTAGGTGACACACAAGTCAGGGTTCTCTGGAAAATTAATTAATTAATTAAATATATTATTTTAAAAATTAATAGCTTCCATGGAGTAGGTCTCCAAGTTTGCTTGCACACAAAGCCCTTCTGTCTGAGGATCTGATTCACAGAGGGTACTTTTGTTTGGATTATATCTAATTATTTTCTGAGTTCCCTTCCTCGTAAAAATTTGCTTCCCTTCCCTTCCCTTCCTAAAAGGATATTTTTGCTCCAAGGCATTGTGTGGCATGTGAGACAGAGGAAAGCCCTGCATCATGGCGAGTTTAACTTGTTTGCTTCTGTTCTGGTTTGTGAACATCCACATCTGATTCCTTGACACATTTGTATTATAAAAGTTCTGTTTTCTAGGAGAAACAGAACTTTCATCCTGCACGTCTGTGAAGTACATAGCAGTGTACTGGTCAGAAAGCCAGAAGAGCATCAGAATGGAAATGGAGGGAAATAGAGGACAGCAGTATTTACTGACTGACCTTGGGGTCAGTTTGGTCTAGGAGCAGGACTGGTGTGTGCTTTCATTCTACCAAATGTCAACAGCTAACTCTCACTGGCCCAGTGGGCTTTTTTCACCCACAGGCAGACTCTGTTGGGGGGGGGGGGGGGGGGGGATGTTCTGAAAGATTTATGAAAACCTAGATACTTTGTGCCTAAGTCTAAACCTGTCAAAAGGAATGATGGGATAGACTTAAATAAACTCCCTAGCTCTGACTCAGCTCAGAGCTAGAGTTTTCTGCTTTTGGGAACGCTTTTTAATATTTCTTTGGTTTTTTGGTTTTCTTTTCCCCCACAGGTTTAGGCAACACATTCTGCTGTGAAAAACAGATTGTAGCAGGAGTACATTCATAGAGAGCGAGCTTTATGAATCCTCTTTCTGAACTACCACCCCTGTATATTTATTTTTCATGCTACCCAATGCACAGGTTTACAGCAGCTTGCCTTTCTGCTCTTCCCTCCTGGCAGGGACCTAAGAAGCTGCCCGCTGGGCTCTAATTTGTGGTCACTGTCAATTTGTGGCTTTGAGCAGAAATGAAAGGGTCTGGAAGCTGAATGTACAGGCAGTGAGCCAGGCTAAAACAACCAAAATGCCATCCCACTGTTTTTAAGGTGCACGTAAGAGACAACTCAGCTACAAAGAACGCTCTCTTGCTCTGAACACTGGTGAGTAGCCAATATTTGTAAAAGTGGTGCCCATAGAAATATGTTCCTTATTTTTCTGTGAAGAAGCCCTGTATCATTGGCAGAGAGGAACAAAGGACCAGGAAAACTATTCACATAAATAAGAATGTCTTCCCCAAATCCTCACCAAGGAGCTGAAGCAACACAACCAGAAGTCAGTGTGCATGCAGGTTAGGCAATACCAGTTCTCTGAAAGGCATAGAGGGGTTTGGGATCAGAGGGAGGGGGATGAAGTTGTTCTTTTAGGAAATATATTTAAATTTCCCAGCAGCTGTTGCCACAGAGGCCATTTCTAAACCAAAACCTTCCCCCTTCATCTGATCTTTTCATGAGGAACAGGGGCTCCATAGTAGAAAGGGAGATCCCATCACTGAATGAGAAGTCACTGAAACCCCTCCCTCCCATAGCCTTGAGTTTATTGGAGGAATTTTCATTATAAGCTCAAGGTGGGACAGCATCTGCTCCTCTGTCCGAACTGCATTCATGCACACACAGACATAATGGCAAATGAGAGGAAAAGGAGAAGAGGAGGAAGGAAAAGAGCAGGAAGCAGAGCGCCACAGGGTTTGGGATGTTAGCAATGCAAGTTTGCTGTAACTGGAGCCAAAGCCTGTAGTGTTTGTAAAAATTCAAAAAGGTACACAGGCAGTGATGCTACATGGGGAGGGAGGATTAAGAACCAATTTTCTCAAATGTGTATTGGGATTTCAGAGGTGAATTGCTTCCAGAAGGGTCCACTGAGCATGGGATTATGGCTGTCCCCACTGAAGGCAGAGCCTGTGCAGATCTCAGGATGGGCATATGTGAGTGCTGACAAGAGTGAATGATCCTGCAGTGCCCTGCAGTGGAAGACCGGTGCATCCTGGGTGTGGAGAGGGCCAAAGCTGCATAGGGCTCCACATACGCATGCTTTACACTCACAGGTGTGGCTGTGCAAGATGCAGAACAACCCAGTTAGTTAAACTGGCTTCAAAGAACAGGTCAGGTGCTCCCTTTCCTCAGCAGATGATGATCAGGACATAGTAGACACGGGTTTGAGAAAGGTGCTTCACCCGCTCACCTGTTACATTGACTTCCCAGAGCAGCTGCTTTTCTATGCGGCCCAAGGTGTCAATGATGGAAGCCGTGTGGATGATGAGGGAGACCCCTTGACAGGCACGGTGCAGGAATGTCACATCTCGGATGTCCCCTTCCAGGATTTTCAGTTCAGTCTTACCCTGGAACTCTGGAAGGGCAGCAGAAAACAAAGCAAAAGACCTTACAGGCAACCTAAGAAGAGCACTGAAAGGAGCGGTGAAGGGCTGTGTGGAAGCTGACGCTGTGCCTGGGAGGTGCTGACCGCCCAGGCACAGGAGTGATATTTTAAGGCTGGAAAAACAGAAGATGTTTTCCAATGCCTCTATTGTCAAGTGCTAATTACAGTGCTATAGGAGCCTATGTTGCATTACCTACCATATTTTTGGAGCCAATATTCAACATGGTGTTTGTTTTTTTTTTTTTTTAAAGAGAAATCTTTCCCACTGCTAGCAAGGACCTGAAGCTTCCTTCAGGTGTGACTATTTTAAAGTTCACATGGGGAGTAGCTTTAGCAATGCATGTTCTGTTGACTGGCTATTTATAAAACGGTTAACCCAAGTATACCGAACAGCCAGGCACTGCATGCTCCTGTCTTCAAGGTGATGAATGATCTCTCTCCACCCACAGCATGTGTGCACAGAGCTGTGTTCACACCTATTTTCTGCCCCTTGAGCTTGCCCATGTTGCAGCTCTTCTAATACATTACTTACAGTTCTGACACATCTTTTTTATGTACCTTGGCCAGGACTTACTGTGCCTCTTCTAACTCCAGCTCTGGCTCCATTTCAGTGTCTGTGCTGTGGGGTCATTTTTAGCATGCACATCTTTCTGGTCCAAATCTGAACTCTCAAGGCTGCTTTCCTGAGCTACCTCAGCGCTGACTTGCTTTAACTCGTGCTTTTTAAGCCCACTCCCTCCCCAGCAGCTAATGTGTATGACCCTTGTGCAGTCCTAGGTCTCAGAGCCATCCTTCCCCTGAGTTTTGCTGGGCAGAAGCATCCTTATACAGCCCAGATCTACACTAACAAAATTGAGCCAGCATAGGATGAACACCTGCAGAAATTTACACTCTGAGGCGATGCTGCTCTCCTGGGAAACCTGCTGGCCAGGCTGCAGCTATGCCGTGGGAGAGGACTTTCTCAGCATGACTTACAGCTTTTTAGGACTGATGCCACTACAGCAAGTCCTCTCGCGAGCCTCTGCTGTGGCTGCACTAGAGGGCTCCCCAGGCACAGCTACTGGGAAGGGACTCTGCAACACAGGCAGATCCTCTGTCTTCTTCCAGCATAATCAAATGTCCATTTTAGATAAGAGAAGAACCTGATTAATTTATACAGCTTTTAGCCCCAGCCGTGACTGAAATCTCCTGTATCTTAGTGCTTTGTCACCGGCTCCAAAGCAGGCAGTATTTCATCCCATGTCTTTAATGGAGAAACACTAAGAGAGACAGCTGCTGGGATCTGGAACTGAGTGGGAGTATCTTTTAAAATGGTTTTATCTCATTATCTCTGTAGCATGCTAGAATGTAACCCTGTATTAATTTAACAATTATTCTGATGCAACAGGCTTGAGAGTCTTTTTTTTTCATCACAGTCAGTTGGTCTGAGATGGGAAATTTGTGAAACATTTGCAAAACTGTTACTAAATCTAGAGTTACTGCCGTCCCAGCACGGTCACTTCCACATGCTCTCTTATGCTCCTTTATTTTACAGAGTGCATTCATTTCCTAGGGCTCCGTTTCCAGAAGGTTTACACTGACCTCTACTTGTATGGATACAAAAGTGTCAGACTGTGGGGCTAGGCTTTTTGTTAAGCACCTGGCAGTTAGATTTGCTCTAATAAACATTAGTCTTTGTACAGCCCTTAGGCTGATGGTCTCCATGAGTAAGGCTTTGTGGAGTTGCAATAATCCAAAGGATTGAAATACATGGTTTTCACAATGTAAATTCTGACATGTGGCCCCTTCAGAGTGGTCACTGTGCCTGGGCAGGATTTAGGAAAATGGAAGTTCTTACACATACAAATCAAAGCTTTCAGGAAAAATACAAAAGGAACCTGTCCCTTTTAAAGCTCTTCACAGGGACAGTTGGTATCAGTCATCAGAAAGCTGCTGTCTAGCTGCTTTGTGCCTTGTTCGGGCTTGCAATTTAAGTTGTGTATGGTGTGATATGAGACAGGAAAGCTGCTCCTCCATTCCACTTTAGCCAGCAGAAGTTGCTGTGGTAAGTATAATATGGGCCTTGTTCACTTTACCAGCATCAGCTAGATGTCAGGAATCAGCAGATTGATCTTGTTTTGCTGTGGGGGAAGAGGAAAACTACAGGTGAGCTTGGGAGTGGAGAGAGGAAAGAAAAAATGACTGACAGACAGTGGTTTCAGTCTGAGATGGACAGCAGAGAGAAACTTGATTTCCATCTGCACAAACCATTGCCCAGGCAGCAAAAAAGCACGTGTGTCAGGTGGAAGGGGGGGGGGGGAAGAATACATTCAACTCAGCTCTCCATTTTTGCATACAGCGATTATGAGAAAGTACCTATCCATTGGGAAAGTTTCTACTTCACCTATGGTTTCTGTGTCCTCTGAGCTGTAAGCAATGTCCCCTGCTTGCTATGGGGTAGTTTTTGCTTGGAAATGCAATGATTACTCAATAAAATTCAGTGTCCTGTTGTGAGCAGTGTCTGACTCAGCAATCCAGTCAGACTGTCTGCCCTAAACTGTCTTTCTCTATTCTATGTGTTGTTTAAAGTTCAAGCAAAGAGCAATGTCTGCGGGACTTTTAGCTTGAATTTCTTAGTGCTCTTTTATAGAGGTCCTAACAGCTGTGGGGTGGATGGTGGCGAAAGGCACTCCTCATGAGAGATCTCCACTTTCCTGGTTAACTGGATGATTCATTAAAATTATCTACTTTGTGTATTCATAGGAGAAAATTAAAAATTGCATCTTATTTTCATTTGTAAAGGGTAAAGCAATTTATTGGCTGCTTTGGCCCAGGGAAGATGAAGTGTTTATTCTGCTCCCATTTCAGCTACTGGGATGTTCTGTTGCTACTCTGCCTTTCTGTCAAATGAATGTCTGCAACATTGAGCAAAAAGCCAGGAGAAAGTTTCCCAGAGCAGGAACTTTCCCCCAGCAAAAGTCCTGGAAAAAAAAACCCCATTCCTTCTGCCTCTACTTTCCTTCTACTTTGGAGCAGTACTGGGTTAGCAGTGCAAAAACACTCAATGCTCAAGCATCACACAAGCTATAAATGTCTGTCTCTGAAAAATTACATGAAATGAGGGTTCAGGGGGAGAGGGGGGAGATATACAGAGGGATGAGACAAGGGGGAGTCAATGCTTTGAAATAGTGAGAAATCCTCTTGAGAACAACTTAGGCAATTCTTTTTTTGTTCACTATTGCACTGGCACTATTGGAAAAGTTGGAAACTCCTAAGTGGAAGCACAGGAAAGACAGAAAGATAAATTTGAAGTGGAGATGGGAGGTAGGAAATGCAAGGCACCAAACTACGTGACGTTCATTCTCAACCACACAGTGTAACTGGGTAGACTCCAGCTCACAGCACTTGACATTGATTGGATCATCCTGGACTCCCTAGGGCTGTGGAAGACCACAAATGCCACTGTTTACGCAGACTGAGTGCGATGGTCAAGGTCTCAGTAGGAAAGTTGTTTGGACAAAAGAGGAGTGTCCCTGAGTGTCTCCGGGCACAAAAAGCTTGCACATACTCCTCTGTCATACTACCCACAGCCCTGACTCTGCAAAGATATTGCAAGTAAAAGGTGCTCGAGGGCTTAATGAGAAAGAAAACCACTCAGCTCTGCTCCTAGCTATTCAAGAAATCCAAACAACATATGCTAGCAAGTAAAAGTCCCTGCAGTAAAAATAATGCTGGTCAGAAGACTCCAGCCCCACAATTTTTGCAGCAGCCCTGCATTTGGAATAAGAGTCACTGTGCTAGAGAAAGGCTGGAAAGGGAATGGCAGGAAAATATTTCAGGTAGTCCCAAGCACAAGCACTGGCAGGAGTCTTGAAGAGACGTAGCTATAGAGGCTGATACAGACAGAGGGACTGCCAGTCAAAGTGCAGGGCCTCAAGGCAGTTCAAACACATCTGAAATGCCAGCCTGTTGTTCCTACTACCTGTTTGTGGGGGAAAAAAGCTCTGATAACTGATTTTTCCCTTCCTCCAGTGCTGGTCAGATAGGCAGCAGGAATGTTGCAAGAATAGGAGGGTGAGTGTCCGGACAGTGTTCAGCGGAGGAAGGAGGGAGGATAAGGAAGGAGGTCCTAGAGCTTTCCTATTAGTAAAAAAGGAACATCGAAACATTTGCTGAAGCCCAGCCAAGATTGTACTCACATAAACAGTCGTTTTCACTCCCCAGGAAGCTCCATTATCCCCACAAAACTCTCCTGGCCCGAAGCAGCGCAGATGCTTCTGTTGCTGCCCTGCTGCATCAGTGCTAAACCACACACACTCCTGCTGCTGCAACCGCTTCAGCCTACTGCAGCTGCAGGTTCTGTCACTGCGAGAACTGCCTGGAAATCAGAGCAGGAAGGGCTGCTTCAAGGCTCAAGGGCATCTAGCAAATCCTCAGTGAAACGCTGAATGAGGAGGAAGTCCGAGTTGTATAAAACCATCCTAAAGGTCTGTGCAATTTGCACCAGGTTTATGGTGCACTGTAACTATTCTTTGATGACACTTAAACGCTTTATAGAAAGACTGTGGCTCTTTAGAAAATCGTATCGGGATATTCCATAAGGGTTCCCATATAGTTGCCTGTATAGAGGAAGAATAGTCTTGAGGTTAAGATGTGATGGAGGAAAGCATTGTCAAGTAAATGTGATGTAGGGACTTATGAACTTGATTGAATTTAGGTTCCTATGTGCCTTTTTATAGATGTGCTCAGGATCCCGGGAAATGGGACATTTTAAATATAATACTCTGAGCTGCTTTCCCCACCACAGACCGCTTCTGACATTGGGCATATCACTCATTTGTGCTGTCTCCAGTCCTTTCAAGAAGCCAGAGTCCTGACTTGCCCTTTGCAAATGGGTCCCGTCTCTTCTGCGCATAGCACAAAAGGGTTCTGCTCTCCAGGCAACTGCGATTAATATTAATAATAACAACAATTTTTTAAGATACCTCATCACAACTCTCAGCCAGAAGATCACTATTAACCAGACTAATCACAGGTTGAAGAAAACCATTAGCATTTGCACCCACAACTTTGCCACTGCCTTCTAGTCTAGCACATCAAAGCCCAGGACAGCCCAGGTTACACTGTGCACCGCCGCCCGCCCCAGTATAGCAATGCTTGCATTTTCCTTCCCCCAAAGCAGAAGTGTGAGATTTTTGCACTAATTTTGCTTTGTGGGTTTTGGTGTAATAGAAGTCAGGTTGAAGGCCGCCTGTTTACTGCATGAACGGTATATAGGTCTCTCTTCCAATCTAGAGAAGCCTCAGGGTGTGGCAAAGAAAACTCTTGCTTTTACATTTTACGTCTGATTTCTGTGCTGGAGGGAGAGGGAAGGATAAAGCACGACTTCCTTGAAATAAAACTTCTATCTGCAAAGCTGGTTTGGATGAGAGGTAAAGACTTCCAAGCTATCCACATGAGACACCACCACATACACCCACAACACATAGTTCTCACGAGATGGTACTTACTTCCAAACCTCCTGAGTGCTTCATTGCTAAAGGCTTTGTCCAGCAGTCGGATCTCAGCCAGCGCCTCCTCTTCTTCCAACAGCAAGCAGACAATCCTCTGACCAAGAAATCCTCCTGCTCCTGTCACCAGACAGCTTACCCCAGCCAGGGACATTGCTCTGGGTTGCTCCTCGGTGGCGAACTGGCTGTCTCTTGAGCTTATGCTGGCTGGTTCACCTCCTGCCTGAGGAAATGAACACACGACATCAACCTTTGGAGTCTTTGCAAGTCAAAGAGTGTCAACAGAACGAAAGACTACTGGAAAACAAGGTCTAACCCCTACATTAAACAACAATTTTTAAAGCATGTCTTACTTTTGCTAGCTATTCCTATTCAGAAGTAGCCTATGCATTTTTGCATGCAAAGAAAAAACTATTTACAAACTATTGCAAACCGAAAAAATTAAGAAATCTGAAAATGCTCAAAATCAACTTCAATGCCAAACAAACCCCACAGAAGTCTGCCTCAATCCTTGGTTCCACCTCTCTAGCATTCAAAAGACTGTGAGGGAGATTTGCCTGTATTTATATACTGCAGAGCACTACCTCGGTCATTTTGCTTCCCCTCCCTCTCACGTGCCTCCTTTGCTGCAAACGAATGTGGTCCTTCCACCACCCACCCCCTCCAAAGAGGAAGGCTCTGGATGCAGCAAAGTCTGAGCCTAAATGTGGTCCTGCATGCCTAAATCCTCGGAGGGTAAACCCTCATGCTGATAATTCTCTGTAGCTGCGCTTGCTTGTGTAATATTGTGTTAATATGAAGGCAGAGAGCATTAAAATTACATGTAAATAGCAGGTCTAGCTGTTTATAATGGTTTGAGGAGTGAGCTTTGCTGCTGTAGTTTTTTTGGAGCTCACCCATTATATATATGTATATATATGGGTTTCTCACTCTCTCTGTGCCAGATCGAAAACTAACCTCTGGGGTTTTGTATTTGTTCAGTATACTTGAGGCATTCGAAGTGATGAAATGGTCTAATGTACCATTAAAGTTAAATTAAAGCTGTGGGAGAAAAAGATTCACCTCTGAAATGTCTCATGTGAGAGGACCTAGTTAAAAGAAGGCTGTGGCTGGCTGTTTGTGCCTTTGCAGTGAACTGTGTCATTACTTTTTACATCTCCAAAGTACAGGGAAAATGCCCAGGTGTTTCTCCCTAGGGTTTCACACCAGTTCTAGCAAAACTCTTTTCTAAAAGTGTGAGATCAGGACAGGGCTTAGGCCTTACCCTGAAGCTCCTAATACCTGCACTGCCTTCCTGGGTCTTTGTGTACTGTCAGGACACACTGACCGGAGCTGCATTTTCTCTCTCTCACACACAGGGATAGGCAGACATCCCTACTGAAGCAAGATGATAAATAGGTAGCACCTTAAGCGAGAAGGAAGTTACAAAGAAGCCCAGCAACACAACTCATTAGGCTGGAATCACTGGAAAGGGGATCACTGATTTCAGGCACAGCTGAAATGGATCTGTAAAAATGCTTTACTTGCATTCATGCAACTAACTGCTAAACTCCCTTTTTTATTCTGTCATGAATTTTGTTCAATCATTAAAGAGAGCCCTGGAGAAAAGCTATAGAAGCAGCACCCCCACATTGTTACTTTCTTAGAGCAAAACTGGGCCTGCAAATGACAGGAGGAAAGCAAAACCATTTCTGTTGGAGGAGAAAAGTTTCTAGCTGACGTAGATTACAAAGTTCTGGCAACTGTTTCAATCACAGTGTCCTTGAAAATCCTTCCCTTACCCCAACAAAGCTTTAAAAAACTTGTTATCAGTTCTTCTTTCCTTGGCTTCTCTCAAGCAGGACCTTGACGTTGTATGTTCTTATCAGAAGCTGCTGCAAATTAATTTTGTGCAGTGCATCCATTTTGCAAGGAAAAATAACTGACCAAAGCCTGCTGCTGCAACCAGTGTTCTCTGAAACAGTGCTTCCTTTTTACTGTTAGAAAGGAAATAAAATGCCTTAAGGAGGCATTATAAAAACAGACAATGCAACATAGCCTCCTAGGATAGAAAACACTCTCCTACACCAAGCTTGCCTATTAGAATTACCAAGTCTAGCAGGGGTAGTGCTTTATATGAGAATATGAGTACTGCATAGGGGACTGTAAGGAGATTTATTGCTGCTGTGCTTTTGTCCTCTTAGGCAGTACTGGGCCAAATGCTTGGCTTAGTTTGAGGGAATTTTATACATCGCTACATAGCAGCCTTCATTTGAACTGCCGCTTGTGGATGTCAGGGATCAGACAGCAGTAGTTTGCTCAATTCAAGTGCAGACCTGCTGGTGCTTCCTGCGGTCTCACATAGAGACAACATTTTCACCTTCTGTTTCTTCTTGGCATTGCTGGGTGGGGTTGCTGGGTGGCATGACAGCTCCTCTGTGCTGCAAACAAGACTGGTGCTGGTGTTCCCTGAAGGACACGGAGGCAGATGCTGGAATGGGCTGTACGCCCCAGAACAGTGTCAATGAGCAATGAGGCCAGAGCCCACCAGACCCCTGACCCCCAGGAACAACTTGAAGAAATTCAGAGCTATTGCACTGAATTGCAATATGCACAGGTCTGGGATTTGCAGACTAAAACATAATTCAGCAGCATCTAAAAAGTTTACCAACTCTGCATTCTGTGTCAAGGCATAGTCATTTTTTAACTATGTTGTCTTCTCCTTGACTTTATCATAAAACGAGGCCTTCACAATCTGATATTTTGCTGTACAATGGGCTGCATATCTAAAAGTATCACTTTAGAAAATCCCAGATTGCAAATTTTGGCTTGTGTTGGAGAATTGCTACGCATGGACTAAGCGGATAGCTTAGTATATGTGCAATCCACTATCTCCCATCACAGCCGTGTCCCTAATCTGCTGGTCCAGGAACAGTGTTGATCCTCCAGCTTTATTGGTGCTTACCGTGACAAAGATACTTTGCAGCAATGACTGGCTGGTGTTATGAGAACACATTTTCTTAGGCTTGTCACAAGGAGAAAAAGGGATTGGGGGGGTGTAGTGGAGATAAGAAGACAGTAAGAGAGAAATAATGAAGGGAAGATTCCCAGCAGCATTGAGAACAAACTGTATCATGGTGCTGGAATGAATAAATGCAATAACATTGCAGACCACAGAAGTTTTAGGTAGGATAAAATACACTTCTACGGAGGGCGATGCTGTTTAATTGTGCAATCAGGCAAAAAGAAGCTATCCAGGAGTAAGAAGAGAAGAACAGATCCTTTGGTCCAGAAAGGAAGTCTGATTTAGGAAAGGGGTTTCTTGAGTCTGCCCTGTTGCCCAGACTGATGAGAACTGAAGCAGGGAAAAGCAAAGGCATGGTCATTATTTAATTGGACCTTTTGCTGTCTAAACATAGAGTAATTGTGACCAAAAAGCCACAAAAAAATCCATGTGCTTCTCATGTGAAAAATTAATGTGTTTCTTTCCATCATATGCCTGTAAGCTCAAAATGCCTGGATGCTGGCAGCTCTGGGTAAGAGGGTGTACTTTGAGATGTAGATTTACTCTAGGAAAGCTTCTCCCCTTCAGGGTGGGAGGCACTGTTCCCTCCTGGAAACATTTTCCTCTCTCTTCTGGTTACACATTGCCAAGAGGCAACAAGACTTAAATAATTAACTTTTGGACAGCTGTGCTGAATCAAACTCTGAATAAACACAACTTCCTACAGTGGGGAACAGTTTTAAAGCACTTTAACCAAGGTATGAAGATAACTACCTTAAGAGGTCTCAATGTTTCTGTGTATTCAAACATGACAAAGAAAATATCTCCTATTTCAGTAGCACCAAAATTATTTTGGTAGAAGGGAGAAAGTCATTGTAAACTTCTATTACATGTTCTTCAAGATCAGAAAGACTTACTTGTAGTATTCTTTGCTATATTAGACAGCACATGAGTTGGGCAATTAACCAGAAACAAACATTTAGTCTCATTTTCCCTTTAGTTTTAGGTAGAACTGTGTTTCCTCAACTGAAACTGATGAGTGAATTATATATTTAAAGGCCATAGAAATTTGCACCATATGCCAAAGGAAAATGTTTATATTTGGATCCATTTTGTAGATAAACTACCCTTGTAAATAGACTGATTGCCTGTCCCTGCTACATCCTCCAGGGATGTTGGGAGGCAGCAGGGTTTGATTAGTCCTTAACCCACATGGTTACAATCTCTTTGGGCATAATTTTTTTTGAAGATTTGACCTTGCTTGAATTTGCATCAGAGATATTCACAACAATCAAATACAGAAAGCAGGACAGAGTGTAGAAAGGGGGCATGAGACTTTGGTACGCATTGGCACAGGCTTAATCCAGATTGTAGAAAACTTCCAAAGTCTTGGAAAAGTTGTAGGATGGGCTTGTTCCATAGACTCTCAGCCTGGTCAAACCCCGTGAGCTCTTCTTTTAAGGTCACTCACCAAATAGCTTTCTTTTTCCCTCAGAAAATGCTTTCTGCAGCCTCTTTCACAGAGATATACGTGTAGCTCCATGGTAGTTGATCATGGCAACACACCAGTATGGCAGGGTACAGATCTGATGTGCGGCTCTTATTTTATGATTCTCTGATGTCCCCCAACAATTTAGATTGAAAGGAGCCTCTGGAGGTCTCTGACCCAACCTCTTCTCAAAGCAGTGTCAGATTAGATGAGGTTGCTCAGGACCTTGCCGAGTCTCCATCTCTGAGGATGGAGATTTCACAAACCCTCTGTTGCAGGGTCTGACCACCCTCAGGGGGAATTTTTTCCCACTAATTTCTAACTGGAGTTTTCCTCATTGCGACATGTGTCCATTGCCTTTCACCCTTTTACTGCACACCTCTGAGAAGCTGAGCTGCATTTTCTCTGTTGCCTCCAACTGAGTAGTAGGAGATAGTGATGTGATCCCCCCTCCCCCTACCTTTAGCCTTCTCAGGACTGAGCACACCCGGTTGTCTCAGTCTCTTCTTGTACATCCTTGAAGTCCAGCAAAGTGTGCAATGTGGTATTATTCCTCAGACTTATCTGCCGGGCTGTCAGTCTGCCGGCAAGGTTTATTATTACTGGAACAGAGAGGAAGGCCTCCATGTGAAGGCCTCTGGAAAATCACTGCAGACACTGTTATCTCTGTGAGAAATTCAAGTCTAAACAGAGTGAGCTAACAGGCCTAGCTTCTCTCTTCTGCCTCCTTAAGGCCAATTTAAAGTAGGGCTTATGCTGAAGGTTGCTTCTTGAAAGTGTGGCTCCTCCTGTGCATGCCAGGGAAGTGGGCACCAGGACAGCTGTCAGTTGCAAAGCAGGCTGTGACAGGGGGTCTGCAACCGCTGTGAGCTGGCTCTTTGCCCCAGAAGTGGTACTCTGCCACGGGCGGTGGCTTTCCCTTGAAACCTCAGCTGAAGAGCAGCTTTATCATTTGCCCCCAGGATGCACGTGCCCGATTCTGTAGTGGTTCCCCTTCGGTACTGATCCCTGTGGCATGATACTCGTGCAAACCTAAACCTGACCAGCAAAATCTTCCCTTCCCCTTACTCCCGCAGGCATGGAGAACTATCCAAGTGTACAGGCATTGCCTCAATTTTGGAATACATGTTGATCTGAAAGGGGAGAAGGGGCTAGGAGGATATTCTATATAATTGCATAGTTTGAAAAATAAGATAGAAAAATTTTATGGCTGTGAAGAGCCAACAGCAAGAGACAGGCTTGGAGAACACGATATTTCAGCTCTGTGATGCTGCTCATTCCAAACGCCTGCAGTCCTGGACCCCTGCTGACCTTCATTTCGCTTGCAGGTGCTCAATGCCTCTTCAAATCTGGCTCCAGATGTACTCTACTAGACATCCAGATCACAGGAGTTGCAAATTAGTGGCCTCTGCAAACATTTCTGGTTTAAGATGTTTATGCTATCTTACAGAACAAATCTATCGAACAGCTTGATCAAAGGCTGCAATTTGTCGGCTAATTTTAGTAGGGTTCACATGTGCTTCAGCTCCACCTGCCCTCCTATCCTCCATCCCCCGACTTCAGTGCCATGGGAAAAACAGAGGAGGAGATCACAAAAACAATGATGTGGCATTGCCTTTCCTTCAAAACAGTTTTCGATATCATGGTACTCAACAATGGTGTAAATGAAGCCACCACAAGTCAGCTCAGCAGCGCAGACGATTTCCATCACCATTGTTTCAGTTCCAGCAGACGTCTCTCAGTTTCTTAGGATGGCTTTCCTCCTTGAAAGACTTCCTTCACAATTGTAACAAAGAAAGACATGCTTTCCAGCATCTTGTTTTGTTGGCTTTAAATGAAAGCTGAGACTCTGGAGCCTGAAATGAGAGGTTTTTCTGCCTCAGCAGAGCAGCCTTGAACACTGCCTCTGCTCCAAGGAGCACAGACTGCTGTGAGGAGCAGCATGAGCAGACCAGCCATGCCATGCATGGAGCATTGGCAGAGTCTGACTGCAAGTGAAAGGTATCTAAGTGCAATGCAGGTGAGAAATTGATGATTTTTTGGCACCTGGATTTCTCCAAACAAAAGGGATTTCTTTCAGTGAATGGGAGTGTAGAATAAGGAGCAAAGGCCTTGATGGTCCTCTACCAGGGAGACAGAGGAGCTCATTTTCATGGAAACAGAGCTTAAATGCAGTTGTCCCAGCCTCTCACCATCTACTTTCCCATTTCACAGCATCAGCTCCAAAAGATGGCAGCTAAATTCAGGCACCTGCTCACTCTCACACCTTACATGCCCATGTCTAGGTCTTCTAGATCGTCCAGAAACAGATCTAAAAAAATAAAAATGCTCAGAGGGGAGTCACCAAGATGTATCAGAGGAAGCGTGCTGGAAATCCTGCTCCTGTCCAGAGCTCAGCCACATGTCTCAGGTCTGCCAGCAGGCCTCTTCAGCCACTGCTATTTGCATAAGCTGGAAGCCTCTCTTCTAGCAAGTTTAGGACCTAACGAGCCTCATTTGGTTCTTCTAAGATACATGCAAAAGGAGGTGCTGCTGCTGCCCCCCCTTTCCCTTGTACACTAGAGGCCAGTGGGCGATGTGCTCAGCAGGAATTGGGGGAGCACACATGCCTTCTCCTCTGCAGAAAAAGCAGCACCTCTTCTCTGCCAGGAGAGAGCCTTGACTGAAGAAGCTCATAGGCAGTTTCATGGGAGGACAGCTGGCACTTTCTTGTTGCAACTTGGCCACACAGCACTCCAAACCAGGGTTAGGTAACCATGTGGCCCCATGCGCCAGTGACTCCTGTGGCATTTTCCTCCAAGTAATTACTGGGTGAAGTAATGACCTTGCGCCACACAGCCAGGGGTGTGCTTCCTTATGAGGAGGCAAGACCCACATCTCAGGAAAAAACTTGGACAGGGAAGGAGGGGTAAGCACACATCTCTGTTACCTTGGAGAGCAAGGGTTTATGCTGCTCTACGCTGGCAGCAGGCGCACCACTGCCTCTGCACCATCTTCCGAGAGCAAAGGCCACGTGCTGCTCGGGTGGTGCTGGCAGCTCCTGCCCGCTCTGTCAGCCTGCGCTGGCCACGCATATCTGTGGGCAGAGACCAGGGCAACGGGTGAGTTGATTATGCACTGCCACAAACTTGTGCTGTGTTCTGAGAATGCATAGGTCCTCACCGCTACTCGGATGAGTTTGCTGTGCAAATTAACTATGTACTGAGGGAAGAGGCTGTCTCGGCAGGGAGCACAGGGTGTTGCTTTGGTTACTAGTGATTTCATTGCTCTGCATTTAGAAGCAGTGGGCAAGAACTGTCCCTACCTCTAAAGGGTAGCTGGGGTGCCTGTTAGCTGATGCATCTTGTTTCCCAAGCTATGGAAGATATCAGCAACCATACTTACTGCCCCAGAGCAGGAAAGGTGTGTAGCTTGAGTTGCAGTCAGACTTAGTAGGAGAACCAAGTGGAAGAAGCAAGGGACATAGTTTTCCGTGTCTGGCTGCCCGATGTAACAGAGCTTTGGAGTAAGGCCCAACACAGGTAATGCCACAGAACAGCCAGTTTAAAGTAAATGTATTTAAGCAAGTAACAATTACGCAAAGTGTTAAAGAACTCATTGGTCTCAATAAAAGCAGAGAACGGCCTTCGCTAACACAAACAAACTCAAAGATTTCCTAATCTTCTCAGAAGTTTCCTGAAGGCCTTATCAGATACTTATTGCACATTCAACGTTTGCACCTCCTTTTTCTTTCTTCAGTCTGGTTGGGACCTCAGCATGCACTGTCTCTGGTGGGCATTGCAGGAGGCTGTTCACAGCTTTGAGAACTGAACTAGGTGTCGGCCAATCTCTGAGACCCTGGCACAGCCTGAAATAAATAGAGAAATAAAACATGTTTGTGAGACAGAAAGGTCTGTGGATGAAACTTGAAAGGCCCCCTCTCTGAATCACAGTCTAGTCTTGTATGAGCCATGTGGGGATAGGTTGGCACTTCAGCAGCGTACTCACAGGAGCCCTACTCCTCAATGGCATCTTCAGCCTTGAGGTTAGGCACCGGGCTTCCCGCACAAGAAGAGGTAGAAATATGAAAAAAAAGGATCCTTACAACAAGCTGAGCAGGGAGCCATCTGATCCAGCCAGAAGTGAAAGGTAGACGGGAAAGACACATGTGTCAAGTGACCGGAGGTGGAGATTTGCATTGCCATCTCATTTGGTCAAATCTGGGTGGAATTTCACAGCCCTGCCAAAAAGGTCCCAACCTTCTACCCTTGCTGAGTTCAGTGTCCTTTTGCATGTAAAGAAGTGTGAGAGCCTCCTGGAAAAAAACCTTGTAGGAATCTTTACTAGTTGAAAAAGTAACCCAAAAAACCAGTCTATTAAGAAACGCCCAACAGGATTTCAGATCCAGTCTCCCAGTCAGCATTGCTATCCACTTGAATTCATGGTTGCTAGAGCATGAAAATCTTTAAAACATGATGGGAAATGGGATAAGATCCTTTGCTGATGTCTGAATACTTCTGGACTGGATCTGCATGTTGTACTTGTTCATGTTCATGTTCACCTCCGCCCTAGTGAGGCCACATCTGGAGTACTGTGTCCAGTTCTGGCTCCCCAGTTCAAGAAGGACAGGGAATTGGAGGAAGTCCAGCAGAGAGCCATGAAGTTGATCAGGGGACTGGAGCACCTCTTTTATCAGGAAAGGCTGGGAGACCTGGGTCTGTTCAGCCTGGAGAAGACTGAGGGGGGGTCTTGTCAGTGCTTATAAATATCTGAAGGGTGGGTGTCAAGAGGATGGGGCCAGACTCTTTTCAGTGGTGCCCAACAACAGGACAAGGGGCGATGGGCACAGATTGGAACACAGGAAGTTCCACCTGAATATGAGAAAAAACTTCTTTACTGTGAGGGTGACAGAGCACTGGAACAGGCTGCCCAGAGAGGTTGTGGAGTCTCCTTCCCTGGGAATATTCAAAACCCGCCTGGACGCGGTCCTGTGCACCCTGCTCTGGGTGTACCTGCTCAAGCAGGGGGGTTGGACGAGATGATCTCCAGAGGTCCCTTCCAACCCTTACCACTCTGTGATTCTGTGATTCTGTGATGTGTGAAACTGGGCTGTGCAAATTTGCTGTTCAGTGAGGGGGTCAAACATGGCAGATACAGGTAGGAACAGAAGTGAGAAACACAGAATGAAGAACAACAGTAAAAGCTTGGAGGAGACAGAGAGGCATGTGGGATGCACAGATTTGAACCTGCACCAACAGACAGTATTCTCTAATACACAGAGAAAAATTCTGCATCCATTTTTTCCGACCTTTTCATGCAGCAAAAAATTGGTTGCCTTTTACCCTGGCAAACATTAAATTAAATACTGAAAAACATATGCTGCAATTCCCAGCAGAACAGAAATTCCAAGTCTTGCTCAGCTCTACTTAGCAGTTTTGCATCTCTTTAATTGGGTCAGAAAGCTGCTTTAACCTACTTGCAACCTTCATTGCTATGGCACCTGAAATGCCAAGCAGTTTCACAGGAAGCAAAGAATCACTAGACCCGGCACAGCTCACATTCCCTTTTTGTGACCTGTCCATCAGACTTCTGATTTTAGGTGGCTTGCATGCAGAAACCTGTGTATGACCAATTACAAACAACCTGCAAAACACTTACCAGCTAAGGCCATTGACAAACGAAACTCATCCTGCAAAATTCTCAAAACATCTTGAAGACCTTCTTCACCCTGCTCCAACAAAGAAAGCAGTCAGGGTAAAAGGAGCACTGGCACAGAGCAATGCTGCAGGATGCTTGCACTGTGAGAGCTGGGACAGTCCCTTAAGTCCGTGCCAATTCCAGTCTCTCATACAGATGAATGATTAAAATGATATGATGGATGTGCTCAGTTCATCACAGATTAATTTAGATGCTTTTCCTTTTGTGATACATCTGAACAGGGAAAGAAAACAAAGCTGTTTTTCACTTCTGACATTTTCTAGCTGGTTTTTTTCTTAGCTTTCGGTTAACCTCCACCAATGGGCTTGTTTAAAAATGTCAAGCCTTACAATGCTGACAGTATTTTATGAAGTAATGAGAGTTTTATATATGGTGCAGCTTTAAAAGCTTTAGTTTACTCAGATACCAGACTGAATCTTTAAAAATAGTACACTGTGTGTTTTCCTCTGAGCAAGTGACACCAAGAAGTTCAAAATCCAATAAAATGTGCATATGATTTTGATCTTACTGTAAAATATTGGAGGATTTTTTTTCTTTTTTCTCTTAAATTGTATTTTTATTTCTTGCAATAAAGAATGCTTTGGGTGCTGACAATGTCAGTGCTTGTTCATGCCCTTCCTCTAGGGTAATGCCACTGAGATACATCTTTAGGAATACTCTGTGGAATACAATACCAAAGCACAGTTGAACTAAAAAAATCCCAACTCCTTTCTGTTTGCATTGTGGAAAAAATGCAGGCAACTCACAGCAACACCCTTCTCATGTTAGGCCCTTTTTCTCTGTTTACTGGCAACAGAAACAGTGCTGCCAACTCTTCCAGGTTTCTGAGAAGATTCAGGTGATTTCTTGCTTAAAGCCTAGCTACTGGAATCCACAGCAATATCACACCACTGGACAGGAGTCTCATTTAAAAGATAGGAAATGTTTCTAGACTACAAAAATAAATATTTTTTCTTCTAGAGAAAAGCTTGAAAGCTCCAATCCAGAGGCTAAAAAGCAAAAATTTAGCAAAGAAAACAACTGGTATAATTACATCTTAATTTTAATTATATTATGTTAACCTCCTGCATCAGAGGCCTAATTCATGACTCTGGATCATAGAAATATGCTAGTAGTTAAGAAGCAGCAAAGCTGGAACTGAGACAGTAGTGGCATGCTCAGGCACCTACAGGACACAGTAGTGCTCAGTCTTGTCCAAAATGTTTCCGACATCAGTGGGATGGAGTTCTAGATGTATTTCTGAAGAATTCATAACAACCCTATGAAACTGCTGTATCAAAACCATATATTGTTTCCAAGTAAGCTGACAGCAAATAAAACTGTCAGACTCATCTTTGTGGCAAATAAGCCCGCCTCCAATTTTCAAAAGCACTGGTGGTCCTGAGTCCTACAGTACTTTAACACCAAACTGCAACACCAAGAAATCAGGTCCCACAAAACAATGTTATCGGCATCAAAATCATATTTGAAATCGTAAAATTCAGTGGTATTTTTAAATCACAGAAAATGTCTGGTTTTGATTTAATTTGGGGTGTTTCCACTTAAAATTCAGCAAAACTAAAAAAAAAAAAAAAGGGTAAGATTCTTCACTGGTGAAAACTGTCTCTATGACTTTTAAGTAACAACAACAGAGTGTTGGAGAGTATGAGAAGCAAACATACAAACTCAAAGCTCCTTACTCACCTTGTAAGCCAGACCCCATAAAGCTGGTCTTCCAATAAAGACGCATTTTGCTCCCAGTGCCAGTGCTTTTAATACGTCACTTCCTTTTCGTATTCCACCATCTAAATAAACTTCAACTCTGCCTTGTACTGCCTCCGCAACTTCAACCAGAGCATCAATCTGCAAAGAAGCAGCCACTCTCACCTTGAGCTCAGCTTTTGATTCCAAGAGAAAGAGGAGATATTCCAAAGAGACAAGCAGGGATGCAATATTGTAATAGCATACCTTCCCAAAATGAAATGTGACAATGCATCACAAACAGCTCGGCACCAAAAGCTGTAGAATAAAGTGCAGCTCCCTGTTCTTTTTGCCAGATAGTTAATTCCATTTTCCAGTGCTTTGCTTATACTGATATTCTTTGCTAGCACTTCTCATAAGTGAAAAAGTAACATTTTCACTTGCTTTCTGAAATACTTTAAAAATAAATTTCAATGGAAATAATTGTCATTAATATCTTACTTTCATTTGAGACAATGATGAACGATACACGTTTGTAAAAAAGGCTGACGTCAAACTTCTCCCTGCTACTGTCCAAATTGCCTAAACTTACATTTCAACCTAATCCCAGTCACCACCTGTCGAAAGCCTCAAACCCCATGAAGCATCTATGCAGGATTTCATTTGCTATGCAGTACAGTCAACATATCATTTCCTCCAGGCTAAGTCTCCTGATTCCCTAAGGTCTTTTCTGTAGAGCACAGTGCAGTGCCAGGCTGGTGGTGCAGGGCAGTACCACGCAGGGATGCTGGCTCTGGTCCCAAAGGCAGTATAATCAGTGGCAGGACATTGCACTAGGCCGAATTAACTCTCCTTCGCAGCAAACGCAAAGATCTCTTTTCGGCAGTCTCCTATACTCTTTTGCCTTCTTTTCACCTTTTTTAAGTAGAGCAGCTATAACTAAGATTACTAAGTAGATTTTGTCAATTGGTCATAATATTTTTTCAGAATTTCAGACTGAAAACTTTCAGGCTGAAATTTTCCAGGAGTAGCTCACCAAGAGCAAGGACAATAGCTTCTGCTGCCAAGCTTGGTACCAGAGGAGTAGCAGAGCTGAACTAGGTATCTACTGGTTTGTCTGTAAAGAAACTTCTAAGGCAGAAGAGCAGTTTAATGTGGCTGCTATTTTCATTATCATGTCTTTAGCATTTAGATTTTTTTTTAATCATTATTGTCAGCCTTGACAGAGAATGGAAGAGAATTCCCTGGTGCCTGTTTTTATTTTAGAGGAAAACAGAGAAAAGAAAGTCCTTAAGATACTATGCAATATAAAAGAAGAACAATTGGAAAAATTGACAGAAACCAAATTAAAGCAGTGAAATACACATGCGTCCAAACAACCCACAATTTCTTTGTACAGATTAAAAAGTGGGGGAATTTTTCTCCAGATAAGTTATCCTTTTTCTGGCTCATGAAATAAATTCCCATTTAGACTTGAGTCTGTAAATACGCAAGCAGACCTCTCACTAAATCTAGCTGCATTGTTTGTGCATGTTTTGGCAGATGTGAACAATGAGAATACATTATGCTCTCATTTGTACTTTTTTGGTTCCAGAGCTTTGTTTTATTTTTGCTGCAGTGCGCAAAGAGTACATGTGCACTGGACCAGCTAATGAAGACATAGGCAGAAAACTTTTTCTAACTTAGGCCAGTAGTTTATCTGCAGTTATGTGGGTTCAGTGCTGCTTACAGAAGCCTCCGAAGAAGCTGAGAAAATACTTCAGTGGATAGCCCATGCCAAGGCATGCATCGTACCAGTTTAAAGCTAAGGTACATCTGCAGACATCCACAGCCACACAACGAACACACAAGTCCACCAGAAGCATATATACAAAGACGAGCATAGAGATACCCAAGTTAGTGCAAAATGTCCATACAATAAACACTCATGGGACATCCATTTTCTCACTTACAGTGGCAGGTCCTCCATCCAGTTGCCTTCCACCATGATTGGACACAATAATTCCCTGAACTCCATGTCTCACTGCCAGCTCTGCATCTTCTTTTGTCAAGATGCCTTTGATGATAATGGGCAGGTGGGTCAGGCTCCGCAGCCAGTAGATATCGTTCCAGGTGACTGAAGGATCCAAGCTGTTGGGTGGCAGTCCATACTCAGAATGGTCATCTCCCTACAGCCATAGGACAGAAGGAAACCTCGTCTGAGCTGTAACAATACAGAGGCCCCTTGATGTCTTTCCCTGCCCTAGAAGAGATTAATTAAACTTGCTAACAGACATGTTCATCAGCTCTGGAAAGCACATGTCTCCAGAGGAGAATAATTACAATGGGGATGGAGATCAGTGTCTCTAAGGCAGCTGGACTGGGGTATTGAAGCCAGAACCCAGGCTGGCAGGAGGTCAAGCCAGGACGCTGCAGAACCAGAAGGGGAGAAGATACGCCCTGGGTACAGCAGATGCCAAAGCAGCAGTTACTCAGTGGTTTTTGTCTCATGTGGTACACGCCAGCACAGTGAATGAAAGGATGGGCTCATTTTACAAACCTCAAAGGCTCCTTCCAAGTTCTTCAGTTTCATGTGGGGAGGAAGGCGGAAACCATTGCGGACATCATCGCGTCTTTTGCCCGTGTAGGGCAGATCTGCGGTGAGGACGAGGCCCTGGAAACCCAAGGCCTCCGCCCGTTGGACCAGCTGCTGGGAAACCGCCCTGTTGCGGTGGATGTAGAGCTGGAACCACCGGAGGCCGCCGGGGGCGGCTGCGGAGATGTCCTCCAGGGTGCAGGTGGAATACGTGCTGGCAATGTAACAGGTGTTCATCGCTTTGGCCGCTTTGGGAGGTATTGGAAAATAATCAGAATCAAGGTCATTTGAACGGTCCTGCCAGTCACCAGGTACAAAAGCTTTTTATATACAGTTTGCAGAGGACACCTGAACTCCTGTTTTACTTATATCCTACCAACCACAGCGCTCTACCAATTGGCAAATATCCCCCTGGGGTTAAAAATGGCTATATTTACCATGCACTGTTGTAGGATCATGGTTAAGAAAGCAGGAAAGGGAAAGGTAATTTACCAAGTGGTGCTTTCATTTTGCAACTATTCTTTTGAAAAAGCATGAACTTTATCTTTATGACTCTGTCCTCACAGGAATGCGCTAGCAAATGCACTCAGTGTACACAGAAACACACACAGGAAAAAAGATATTTCCAGGGGTCAGCTCTCCAAATCCACTACAGGATTTGGAAAGAGAGCTTCTGCTTTTCTCCAGGGGAGACACTGTTCTTACCAGTAACAAGGAATTTACAGGCTGAGTCCCATCCACCAGTTTTATGTCCTATCTAGAGCCCATAGCACTGAGGACCTGTGTGGTCCTTGGTGTACACCAGAAATGTGTCCACAGTCTCTTAAGTTTGCAGCAGCCTCCACGGGGCTGATCTCATAATAGTGGTAGCTGGAGAAGTAGAGCAATGTCTATACGGCTTCCCACACACTCTGTGTCACCAGACTCAAGTGGGTCATCCACAAAAAGGGGTGTCAGAAAGTGGGAAAGGAGTTTGCCCCTTCAAGCCTGAAGATTTTGCTCAGTCACACTTCAAGTCGTCCTCATAGCTTCTTAAGGCTTTTCCACAAACACCTTTTTGCTACGCGGCAACAAAGCAGAAGAGTACCTCTGGCTGTGCTTTTCTCTCCATCAGGCCATGCTAGCTGGTGGAAGCCAGTAGGGGCAATTCCTACAGGAAAGCTGATTTCAGTCTCCAGGAGCTTAGTCCTGATGTCCATCATGGATACGTCCCGCAGCATACGTGGCCGGAAACGAATTCTGTAAGGCAATAAAACCCCTTCAGGATGGTAGCTGTCCAGTGGCTTTTCTGAAGTTTCATGGAAACCAGGTCTTCATTTACCTATTGCAATGCAGGAATCTGAGCCAATAAAGAAAATGACATATAACAAAGGCTCTTTGTCCTTTCTGTTCATTTTTGGAGGACAATTCAGCCAGCAGTTCAGCCACTTCCACTTTTCATTAATCCCATACTCATGCTCACTGGCCACAGTACATCATTTCTGCATTTCCCACGTCGGCTCACCAGCTCTTGTTCTCCCACTGTCCGTCCCACAGATTCCTTCAACTTGCAGCCCAGTCCCAGGTCTCTGCCTTCCACGTGATTCACCATACGTTGTGCCTGCTGTCACTGTCTGCAGCATGTTCCCCAAATCCCATACTACTTACACGTAGGCTTCCTACTGTTCACCAAATGCTCCCCATTGCATCTCATTCTATTAGAGCTACTCATCCCCTTTCCTGTCATACCATACCATACCATACCATACCATACCATACCATACCCTACCCTACCCTACCCTACCCTACCCTACCCTACCCTACCATTTGCCTGGACCCTCAGCATCCCTTATGCCTCATACAATCTATGTCATATTCAGATTAGCATCAGAGCATATGTCATTCAGGTAAGTGCATTTTGCTTGGGCACCACCTTGAAAGGGCAAAGTGTAAGGAATCTTGGCTTGTGAAGTCCAAACACTTGCACAAAAACTTAGTTTAAAAGCTTCCAGTAAAACACTCCTCATTTCCTCCTCATGTTACCTTTTATATGCCAGGATGTTTTCATCTCGGGTGCTACAGTCATCTGCTCCAGCTGCAAAAAAATCCCAAGCAATCTTGGGTAAATATTTTTTAGCATAAGCTTCGAAGTCTGAAAGACACACCATAGCCATTGCCAAGAGAGGCTCTGGGAACCTTGAAGAAAAGAATAACATGGAGCAGAAATTAGATCCCTGAACTGTCATTCCCTCTTCCAGGGACTCTAATGTCATTTAATGCAAACCTTGGACCCATCTGTCTTGCAGAAGAATTGCTGAGAGGTTGTCTCAGTCTATTTTGCCATTCATCCTCTCCCCTAGTATGAGGAAAACTTGCAGATGCAGCCATAAAAGTAGGAAGAAGCCTGCATCTCTGTGCCTCTCTTTATTCTGTCTTAGTGAACAGAAACCCAAAGAGGACATTTTTGGTCCTCTGCTATTTTAAGACACAGCAGTCGTATAATTCCGTCATAAATTCCATCTTAAAACTAGCTGGGTTATTTGTTCCACTAATTCTCCTCAAAGGTTGGCCCAAAACATCATTTGCTGGATTGCCCCTTAGGATGGCTCCCTGACTGAACAATTAGTTATGGAGTGCAGTGACTAAATGCAAGCTCATAAAATCTGGAAGCAAGTAAATACACAGTCTACATCTAACCTGCTCCAGCATGAACACATTGTAAAACTATGTCCAGACTCTGAGTGCAAGTCACTGTCAGGGCCAGAGCTGCGGAAAAACAAAGTATTTTCTACAGATCTTCATTTCTCTTTTGTAACAAATATCTTCTGGGTGTTTGCATTACATACTGCAGCGCTGATACATGCTAAAAAAGGAGCATACAAAATTTGGACAAACTATGAGAAAATACTGGCAAAAAGCAAGTTCCACAACATGAAGCATGGTTCTAAGAACTACCCTTAATCTTTCAGGGAAAGGAAGCAACGTTGTGTGATCCAGATGTCTAACCAAACCAACATAAATGCTGCCTAGCAAATGCCTGCACTTACACACTTTTGAACCAGCCAGGACTAAAAGCTATGCAAATTAATGTTTTAGCAAACCATACCCGTGTGCGAGGAAACATGTACAGAACACAGACAAAATCAATTTGCTAAATCGTTTGTTGCAATTACTTCCGCAGCTCTGATTAAAATAGGCATTTTGCAAGGTATATGAAAACATGAAGTTTTAAAACAGCTGTGGTTTGGGTCTAATTTTTCTAAAAATGTACAGGAAGAAGTAAATATCCTAGTTTTCAGGATTAGCCTCCCACTGCAGATTAGCAGGGGTTGCAAGCTTCACGAAAACCAGTCCCATGTGTCTGATGTTGTAGGCTTCTGGCACAGATAAACACACAGGTTATGTACACAGATCCAACCTGTCAAACTGCAGGCATGGATATGTCTCACTGACTGAGGTGCCTGTGTATACACTTGAAAATTAGGACTCATAATTCTCTGTTAGTAAAGAGCCAAAGATGAGGGGCTCATTGGAAGATGAAGAAGTGTGTCTGATTTCTTCAGTATTGTTTTGTCTCCTCTGACAGGTAGTAGGTAGCAGGTGGTAAAAGTATCCCAAGCCCTCTCTGTATGCCTTCAAGACATCAAGCACTGCTGATAGTACAAGTCTTCCTATGTCATACCTTGTGATATACCGTAAACCACATATCATGACTTCTGCTTTTCCATCTGTTAGAAAGGTCAAAGCCAGCAAGCACAAAAAGATAAACCAAGTCCTCTCATGGCAGAATAAAAGGGAATTTTAAAGAACCCAGGCCCAGTCCTCATTGTCTCCCAATTCAGACCTCAGCTCAGACTTACTTTGGGTTTCAGGGAGAGCTGCAGGAGGTGAGATCCTCTCCTTCAAGTTCACCTGCAAACAGAATGTAGAAGTCTTTTCACTGAGTAGCTGCTGTTTTTTTCTGGAGTCAATAAGCAACCACCAGAGATTAAAGCTCAATCCTGCAGTAAACTTTGTACTGTTTGTATAACACTAACTTTGTTTTGCTATCAGATGATTAAATGTTCCTTCCAAAAACATGCATCACCTTGTCAGCAACACGATTGCTTGGGACACAGCACTGGAGCTGTGCTCTTCGGCAGTGGCTGAAGGGAAGTGACAGTATTTCAGGGGTTTTGACTGTATCCCTAAACTGTTGGTAACTTGCTGCTGAATGTGCTACAAATCCCACTGAAATGATGATCCACAGACAGCATGAGTTGTTACAGCCCACAGCTACAGAGCCTTGAATCTTTACCGCCACAAGTGGAAGAGACATTTTTTGCTTCCTACAGTATATGAACAAGTAAAATACCCTTTGTCTTCTACCATTTTTAAAGGGCTATGAGTGCTGTCGTGATCCGGTCGCTCTCCCACTGGGCTTGCAGACTCCTTCATTTAGCTCCCCACCCAGCCATCTCCCAGGAGGACCATGGGTTGTCTCCCTTTCCTGTGCTTGGAGCTGGTGAGACTTCTCTGTGCTTCCCTCCGTCTCCCCTGCTAAGCACTACAAACTGGGACTGAGGTGCCAACAGATTTATGGTATTGACTTAAATTTGCAAGATACGAAAAGTAAACACTGGACAGTTTTATTTGTCTTTTGTTTTTTTAAGCCTTTAGGGTTCATGTTTTCAATTTTTCCATGCAAGCATGAGACCTTGAAACTTTGATTTTTACTAAGTGAAAATTGAGATATTTTTCTCATAAACATGTGATACCAGGTGCAAAGGGTGAGGCAGAAACTTGTGAAAACATTGTCAAAGTTTTACCAGTATTGTTGCCCTCCCAGCCCAAGCAGCCCAGCTGGGGCAGTGAGTGAGCCAAAGGACCAGGGAAGAGCTGGAAGCTGAACAGAGCTGCAACCTCAGGACCTGGTGTCCAGGAGACTGGTCTGATCCAGGACTGCAGATCTGGCATTCCTGACAGCAGAAATCCTAGGTTGCTGACACTATCTTTGCAGCTATAGTGAACATCTATTCTTCTGTTAGTTGTATTCATGAGACCCTGCCCAAACTCTACCGGGCATGATCATCTATGCCATCATCTTTTGAAGCTTTTTTAAATTCAGCCTTCAGCTCATTATCTGCCGACAACACTGTGAAGCTAGCTTCCAGCATCTGGCTATGGATACACGTGTCAGGAACAAGACAAGGTGTGCACGCTTAGCCAGAGTGCCTGCGAGCTCCTTGGTTCGCTTTCCTGCCCAGGACAACCCGTGCAGCAGACAGCCTTCAGGTCACTTCTGAAGAGAAGAGCAAAGTGCCATCTCTATCTGCACGGAACGGAGTACATCCCTGGGAAGGGAAGGGAAATCCTGCGTTTATTCTCCCTCCACTAGATGTCAGCTTTGGGTCATATATATCAATCTATGTTGGTAATAACCAAAAAAAAAATCAGTCCTTGATGGCCTGCCAGGCACTATGGCCTTAAAACTGATATGATCACATCACAAGAGTACCCGCTAATATGTTTGGAAATCTTCATTCCCTGTGTTTTGTTCTTAATATTTTCTGGTGCGCAGCATAGCAATAAATGTAGCTACATCTGGTCTGGCCTGATCTTCATTTCAGCCTACGAGTTATCTGCAGGGTCCTCTGTCATATTTCTGATTATGCTCATCTCAGTACACCCCTACTTTAGGGTTGCACATCGCAGCCAACTCACCAAACGGTAAAGTTTATGGTTTCACAGTTATCATAATTTTCCATGAATTAAAAATAGTCTGTGACTACTGCATTTTGGATCAGGAAGGGGGAAAAAATCTCTGCTTTTGTGCTGTGGCTTTTAAGAGCCTGTACTTTGCATCTAGATATATTCTCTCCCTTCAGCAATGGACTCAATTCAAAGTAGCAATGACTTCTTGTCCCATAAGTAGTATTTTCTCTGACACTAGTTAGACTTCTGATTTAGCTGTGAAGCTCTAAAGTTCTAAGGAAATCAAAATTTGCCACAGAGACAATACCTTTTATTAGAGCCCTTGCTATATACTTGAAAGAAGCGGACAAGTTTTAAAGTTCTGGAGCTTTTCCACTGGAGTACAATAAAAGACTTGAAAACTCTCTAAAAACTTTGCAGGAAACCTTGCTGCCTTCTTTTGAGACGTGAAGATAATAATATAGGAAATACTCACACATCTGGTCCAGCCTTGCAGGTAGTGTCAAGCAGTCAACAACCAAAGCCTCATTTTTGCACATATCTGCACAGCTGGGGTTTTGCAGTTGCTTACTTTTCAATACTAACATAGTCAAAGGCTCATGAGTCCAAACACAAAGATCCTGTGTAAATCTGTGCTCCAGTTCCTATTACAATCACGATGCTCATTACTCCGGTTGGTTACATTTGTTTGCTTTGCAGAGATGGCAAATCGCCATGGGTCAAGCTGATATCTATCTCACTGATGCATCCACTAGTGCTGGGTTCAGTCTGGGACTTTACAACACTTCGGTGAAGAATCTGGTGAACTCTAAGCAATGTAAATAACTGAGATCACATAACAGTTTGCATACGGTCACCACTGGTTTTCCTTATCAGATGTCTTTCTTGGGCATATGCCCCATGTTTGGAAGGAAAACTTTTTCCTTGCTTGTCAGTCATGCAAGAAAGTTTTCCCAAAAATGAATATTTAAATAGCCTTCTCTCTATTATAGGTGGAGACGGCAACAAATCTTATATTTAACATTGCGTAACACTTTCAATTATAAGATCCAGTTTTCAGTTGCTTTTAATTTTGTCATATTTTAATCATTCTAGGCTGAAATTTTCCATCCTTGGTCTCTGTGTTGGGCTGATTTTTTCTGGGAACGTTTCACTGAAAGCCGGTCAGCAACTTCCAAGAATGAGGTTAGTGAAAAATATGGTGGTTGGCCCATGCTGAAAATGTCTTAGAGTGGTTTCACTGCAGTTCAGTGCTTCATGCAGGGGCTTGAAATTAGTGGGGGCCAATCCCTGGGGGCATCAGCCTGTACTTGCTGGCCATATGAAAATCCAGCCAGATCTGACCTAGCTGTAAATCACTGCTCTGTGCTTGCACATGCTCAGCAGAGCTTGTCTGAAATCCAGATGTTATCTTTACTGAAGACTTGCCTAGTGCAGAGCATGCTTCTGCCCATGGCCAGAGGAATTCAGAAAGCCCCAAATACAAGCACAGGGCAGAGAGCTGGCTGCCCCCTGCTTTCCCACCCCCCATGCCACCTGTGCTTGAATTCAGCCTTAAACAGCACTGGAGGGGAGAAGGAAGAGAAAAATAATGGCTCAAAAGAGGAGCTGCAGGACAGCACCTAGGGAAAGGCAGGGTGGGATGTGCAGAGGCAACAAGGTCAGAGACAGAGCAGATGGGAGTAAGACAGGACAGGAACATGTCGGCATGACAGGACTTCAGGGGGATAGAAGAATCAAGAGAAGGGGGACAAATCTGGGGAAGAGGCAGACGGGGACAGCCTGTGACACATTGGGCAGAAAGAGTTCTAGGAGACTACCAAATATTTGGCTGTTCTTTCTGTAACCACCTCTGTCTCCAAAACCCAGAAGAGAGCTTGATTTATTCTCAGCATTACTCTGTGGAACAGCAAATAGCTACAGAGCCCTTTGGGAAAACGTGTCTCATCTACCCCCAGTGTTAGATTCTCAAAAAGGAAAAGTGTTTCCCGCTAGCAGATGACTCTTCAGCTCATGCGGCAGGACTCTGTACTGTGTGTCTGGAATTCCAACCATATGAAGTCTCACATCTCCCATGTACTGTCACATGTGGTAAAATGTCATTTCTGAGCCTTTCTTTCTGGCTTACCTAACGTGCCAATATGTCACCTAACTGCAAGTCTTCCCATAAGGTAGCTGCGTCTCACTTCAATGTCCGCATCAGCATTAGAGAAAGGGTCTGAAGCAGATCAGGTTTAACTAGCGTGCATCAGAGAGCACCAAGCAAAGGTCCGCTAAACCAGCGATAACAGGGCACAGTGAAATCGCAGGGTGCAAAAGCAGACTGGGTCTGGAAAGAAACATGGAGGCTGGTAATCCACAGCCAGTTAATTGCTAGTAACACTGTGTCGGCACAGCCACCCTGCTTCTAGTCTGTGAGCATTCAGAGCTGTTCTTGTGGTTATCAGCACGCTGGTCCTGACCTCTGTGCTCTGTGCCCCTGGCTGTAAAATAGAGATTACTTTGTTACTATGTACAGCACCGGTTCAGGACCATTCTTTTTTGGCTGGGCTCTGCAAGAGCTAGTGGACTTAGATTGCCTGAAATAAGGCAATCCAAACTCATCAACATGTAGGAAAAAATGTGCCTGATGGTGTCCTATCCCAGTTGCCTCACACTGCCACGATGGCCCTGTACGTGGAATCTCTTCTTTTTCCTCTAGAGAGTTCAGGTCAGAAAAACAATGACCCTCTTCCCTTGCAAGGTGCAGGGGTCCCTTCTGCCCTCTCAGAAGGAGAAGAGAATCAAGCACAGTGGACTTCCCAAATCGCAGGCTGGAATTTCAACTTCATCCCAACCCAAGCTGCAGCAGGACCTTTCAGCTGACAACTCCTTTGGTGTGGGAGTCTGTCTCTGTCCCACACCACATCTGTCTTAGCCTCCCTGGACGTGGCAGCTCATAGGTGGAGCACAATGTATTCTGCTGTCCATCAGTCTGAATCTTCCTACATCTCTAGATTCTCTCAGTAACCTGAATTTTTGTGGTATCTTTTCTTTCATCTCTTCCTTACCCTTTTTCTTCATTCCTCCTTTCCTTCCCCCAAAAAATGGGAGAAACCAAGACCATGCTTCTTGGTCCTGTTGTGGAAGTCTGTTCCCTTGCATCTCTTCAAGTGAGGGAGGTCTGGAGTGCTTTGTGGCACCGAAGAGAGATGATGCAGTCTTTTCACCGGGTTACCGCTCTTCATAAAGATTCTGGAGCCACAGACTCTGACAGACCTCTTCACCAGCAATGCTGGAATCAAGCCAATAGGGTGGGAGGAAAGAGCACATCAGGGTTTGATGTAGGAGACTCACTTATCATCGTGTGAGGAGTCATGGGCTGCAGGCAGCAGGGAGGGAGTGCACAAGCAGGGTCACGGACTGAGCACACAACCATAAAAAAAGACATTTCAGAGAGCAGTTCCAGAGTCATTTAATTATTGCTGGGAAATGCTGAAGGAGGGAGGACAATGACTGTGTATTCTCAGTATGGATACATACAGCACTGCTCATCTCAGACACATACCTAAGACTACTCTCAAGCAAATAACTGCACAAATAAGTACAACCTGCAGTATGTGTGCAAAATAGGGGTAAGGGTGTGAAGTGAGCAAGAGAAGAGTCAGGGACGAAGGGCCGCAGATGCTGTGTTTCCCAGAACACCCTTTGGTCCTCACTAGCTGCTGCCAAAGCTGCCTCCAAAGACACTGAGCTCACATAAGGTGGAGCAGCAGAGGAGCTCAGGCATGACTCAGTTTTGAGTCTCCCCTTTGACTTCCATGGGCGGCTGTCCCTCAAAGCCAGGGAGTCAGAGGCAGCTGGATGTGACGTTAATCATGATACACCCTTATGTAGGGTTGGCTACAGATTATTTTGTCCATAACCTTATCTGGCCTAATAGGCTAGCTAGGCTTGTGCAGACATCCAGCCTTTCTCTTCCTTCTTGTTTTTAAAGTACCATGCTACTGGCAGTGAAAGTAGCAGCTCACTCAAATCCACAGAGCGCAATAAAAACAGAAACAAGAGGTACCCAGGAGCTGCACCCGCCTGAGACAAAGAGAGCTCTGGGCTTGATGTCCCACCTCCATTTTAGAAGCTGAGCAAAGTCCTGGCAACTTTCATCTGTAGTGGGAATGATGCTGCTATCTGACCACTATTTGAGAATCAGTGAGGATTAAGTCTTTATCTGCGATTGCAAAACCATCATAGAAGAATAGAAAAGTAGGGCTGAGAGGAGACCAGAGAGGCCATCTAGTCCGCTTCTCTACCTGAAATCAGAATCAGCTATACCTGTGCCCATCTCCATTCATGGAGATTCCACATCCTCCAAATAAGACCAGTTTCATTGATTTACTACCCTCAACACAAGGAAAATTTACAGATGTTTCCCCTGGATAGCACTTCCCATAATTTAATCCACCCTTAGTGGACACGGAAAAAGATTCACTCCCGTTCTCTTTATGTCTATCTTTAAAATATTTAAAGATCGTTGCTGGGCCACCCCCTCCACTGTCTCTTTTCTAAATCAAGCTATGCAAATTCCTTCGGCCTTTCCTCATGAGCCATGTTTTCTAGACTTGTGGTCATCCCCAATTCTCTCCTCTGACTCTCCAGCTGTTCCACATCCTCCCTTAACTAAAGCACCAGAAACTGGACATGATCCTCCAGCTGAGTCCTCTCCTGCCCTTATCTGGAACAGAGCAGAAGGAATATGGCAATACTCCTGTTTATTCAGCTGTGATGATAGAAGAGTATTTTTGTGTTCATTTCTCAGCAGTATGTTCCTTACTCATTTCTTCAGATGTGCCATTCCATCCTGAGATAAAGAAAGGAGCCAAACCTTTTTGTTCATCTCTTCCAGACAAAGAAGTAGTCTCATCTCTTTTCCAACTAGGATAAGAGGTCAGGCTAAGGGTAATAGAAGTCTCAAACCCCAGAGATCAACCACCTAGCAAAGAACTCTCATTTTTTGCTAAAAATGTTGAGAGGAAATAGATGTCATAAAAAGACTCCATCCCAAATACACAACAGAGACACCCTAATACATCCAGCGTGCCTCCTTGGAGAAACAGAGACAGAGAAAACCTGGTATGATATATGATATAAAGGACGCCTTTGAACAACAGTGTCAAGAACAGTCTGTTATCCTGAAAGATCCACCTCAGCCTTGAGATTTCACGGTGATGGAAGGGCAGAAAATATAGGAGATTTTCATGACCCTCAGTCTGAATAAGAATGTGGACTCAAAACCACAACAGAGGGGCTCCTTTTAGACTTGAGACAGAATTAGTATTTAATCTGAGCCTAGGATTCTGGAATACCAGAACTGATGCCTTCAGGAAAGTAAAACCATACTAATGCCTTGGAATTTGGTTTGTCTATTATTTTTAATGTCTAGACTCCCACTACACCTTGAGTCCTCTCATGAAAGCAGAGGGCCTGCTCTTGTGAGGCCACAGAGTGGGATCAGAGCACTGCCCCGGTCCCAACGATCCCAAGGTTGACCCGCTTCGGAGGTAGTCCTCTGGCTGACACTAAGTCTAAGAGTCTAACTAAGAGTCCAAGTCTAATTAAGAGCAGGAAAGCGGCTGAGTTGAGGCAGCATGACCCTCTTTGCGTATTGATCTGCGGCAACCTTCCGCTGAGAGGTTTCTCTGTCTTGCAGCAGCACTGCAAGCTGTCTTGCAGCAGCACTTTTCAGCTCGGGACACACTGCAGTGCCCATATTCCTCCCTGCAGTGCTGCTCTCTAGTTCATGCACAGCTGATGATTGATAGCTAAAGGCAGAAGATGTTTGTCCTAATAAAACTGCATCCTAGCTTTTCCAGACTATTTCTTCAGTGCGTCAAGGTCAAGGTCATCTAAAGTAATTGCAACCCCTCCCAGTTCAACATAATATCGAAATACAATAAATACATTCTCTATTCTGTCATCCATTTGATTAATTTAAAAGTTAGCAATAGAGGCCTCAGGCTAACAGTGAACTATCAAGAACTACTCTCTGAATATACTTTTCAACTAATATTGCACTCACCTGCTAAAAATTGTACATACCCAATGTTTCCTTAGCTTGCTTCTGAGAAGCTCACATGAGACAATGTTCAAAGCCTGACTAAAGTTAAGATACATCTTTCTGCTGTTCTTCCCTATCTACAAGTCCTATCACAAAAGCATATTAGATTGGTTTGGTATGATTTGTTCTTGATAAATCCATACCGGTTGCCACTCACCTTGTAGTTAACTTCTGGAGGCTCAATGATTGCTTCCCCTGCCCCCTCATTATTGAAAAAAATAGTAAGAGGCAACACATTTATCTCTGTACTCCATGATTCCTCAAAGATAACAGCTAATAGTTCTGGCATTGCTTCAGACAATCCTCCCAGTACCCTAGCAGGAATTTCATCAAGTCCAGCTGATTTGAAAACATCCAACATATCTAACTCTGTACCATGATATTTCTTGGTCTTGCAGCAAATTAAAAACATTCTCAGACATTCTTAGCAAAATGAAGACCCGAGACAGTCATTTTGAAATGAAAATATTCCCTTACCGGCTGAAAAAACCAAGTAGTTGAGGAAAGCCAACAGGTGTGGAAAAGCCCAGGCTCAGCATGAGTACCCTTATGAGGGAGAAAAATGAGAACGTTCTGAATCCCGAAGGAAAGCATGATCCAGAACATGCAAGTAATCCAGCAGGGAGAGGGAAACAAACCTTTTATACAAGGTGCCAATAAAAGAACCAAAGTAGTGGTACACTCACTTCTACACAATGTTTGAAATCTAAAAAATAAGATGGGGAACCAGAATGTCTGATCCAAAACGCAGACACTGACACACCAGCCATATTGGAAACCTGGGTAGAAGGCAGCAGTCAGTGGGACACTAAATCCAGAACATAACGTGCACATTAAAGATAAAATGTGCCAGAGACAGAGCTGTGCACTGCCTTATTGACAGTTCAGCATCAAATCGAATTTACAAGCTCAACAAGTAACATAAAGCCTGTACAGGTTGAAATTCCAGGCCTAAATAGGAAGAATATAGTTATGACAGATAATGTTACTGACCCAGGATAGCAAAATGCCTTGAATTTGATAAGTTGAAAGAGATCAGAGAGGCAATGTGGGCAGGAAAAACAGTGGTAACGGGAGACTTCAACTGCCCTCCTGTAGATCAACAAATGCCATGCCGGGACATGAAACAGAGATGACATTTTGGGGCTCTGTCTGCAATTATTCCATGGAGCAGCTGGTTAGAGAGCCCACAGGAGCAAATGCAGTCCTCGGCTTTGTGGCTCCAGCCCTTCCACTGGAAGCCCCACTCTGTGACAGTGACCACAGAGGACTCGGCTTCACCAGCTCTATAGGAGCACCACAGGCCAAATATGCCACTGCCATTGTCCTCAGCTTCAAGAAAAGCTATGCAGAAATGAGGAGCCTTGTTAAAAAGAAGCTAGAAAGGTCAGCAAAGAGAAATCCTGCAAGCAGCATGGAAACTTCTGAAGAACACCAGACTGGAAGCATAACACCGCTGCGTATGACCTATTGAGAAAGGCCAGAGAATGGATTAAAGGAGGCCAGCACACATAAACAACCAAGTAAGTAAGTTTATTAGCAGTAAGCAGGCATTTTTCAAAAAGATGCCTATTGTATCCAAACCAATAAAATGAAATGAATAGTGTAGTCAGGCAGATTAAAAGCAAAATCCTAATTAGGAAGGCTAAAAAAGAGTTTGAGGAGAACTAGCTAAAGGAATCAACACCAGTACTAAGTCCTCCATCAAAAATGTCAGGAGCAAAAAACCTGCTATGCATTCTGTATGGCCAGCTAGTGATAAGGCAAAACTCAGAGACAATGAAGCCATTCTGCATTGCTGTTCCTTGGGGTAAGTTTTCATAAGGGGGAAAATGCAGAGGATATATCTCAAATCAAAATAATTGTGGATGAGATTGTGTTTCAGACAGTGAAAACTAACAAATTGCTGGAGCCAGAAGGTACCTAGCAGAAATCAGGGATGGAAACATTAAATCACTAATCTCAGTGTGCAGCCTCCCACTTGAAAACTCCTTGGGAGCTGAAGACTGGAAGGTAGCATATATGAAGCCAGCCTTTAAAACAGGTCCTGGGAGGACATCCAGGGAAACACAGGTCTTATGCTTCATACTATTTTTTAAGCCTGGAAAGGTGAGCAGCGCAGCTCCAGGAGACCAGGGTGTGCATGTGTGAGAGGGGAAGTTCTGCTCTTGACAAGTCATTAGTACTCAGTAGAGATTTCATTGATGTGTGAAGAAATAGGATATACTTCAAAAGAGTCAAAATTACTTGTGTAAAGAGAAGTCCTGTCTGAGAGGCTTCCTTGATCATCTCTGAAAGGATCAGCAGCAGACAGGTGAAGATGGCGCTGTAGGTAGAATATGCCTTGAAAAGTCCCTCGCCAGAGGCTGCTAAGTGCACTAAGCAGTCAAAATATAAGAAGGAAATATCCTGAAAAAGAATTAATTGAAATAAAGGAAATAGAGATAAACAGTCATTTTCAGAACAGACGGATGTCACCAGAGGAGTTGCACAAAGGTCTGTGCTGCGTCCTATGTTCAACATACTCATACATGACCTGAGGAAGAGAGTGAACTGTCAGGTGACATTAGCTGATGGTACAAAGATATCCAAGTTAATGAGGATTAAGGCAGACTGTGAAGGATGGTGGAGGGATTTTAGATGACTGAGTAATGAATGAAGAAATTGGCATGTGAAATTCAATGCAGATAAATACAAAACAACACACACAAGGAAAAATTGCCATTTCTCATATGAATTGATGACCTCATGCTGACCATTGCCACTAAGGAATGAAACATGAGGGTATAATTCCATGAGGACATTAGCTCAGTGCTCAGGAGCAAGTAAAAAGCACATCAGAAGTTAGGAGTTGCAAGGAAAACAACAGACAACAAAACAGTGAATAACATCATGCCCATGTATAAGCCAATGGTTAGTCCCAAACTTGAATCTGTGTGCAATTCTGTTGTTACCATCTCAAAAAAGTTATAATGGAACTGGAAAACATTCAAAGAATGGCTACAAGGATGATCAAAATGACTTCTGTAGGAGGAATGACTCAGTAGACTGGAACTTTTCTGCCTGGAAAAGAAAAGGCATATGAGAGAGCTCTGCAAAAGCCTGAATTAAATGGTGATGATGCATTATGATGGACTGTCTCTTCCAACTCAGGAACTAGGGACAATGAAATGAAGCTAGCAGAAACCACGTTAAAAACCAACAAAGGAAAGTGAGCTTTCATACAAGTAATAAAATTGTGGAGTACTTTGCCTAAGGATGTTATGGATATGAAAAACATACATGGGTTCAAGGAGAGACTAGACAAATGTTTGGAAGTGCACTACATCAAAGGATATTAGAGAAAAAGCAGCAAGATCAGGAAATCTCTGGAGCTAAATTTGTTTGGTGGTTAGGAGAGTGTCATTAATGCCTCACCTGTTTTTACCCTTCTAAAGGCATCTGCTATGGTCATTGTTGCAGAGAAGCTACCAGGCTACAAGGATCCTCAATCAAAACCAGGAGTGCAGTTTTCATGCACTTCTTTCTTACATAGCCCTTTGAGTGACCACTCTAGGGTGTGCACTATAGCTACATTCAGGCCAGGAGCAACAAACAGTACAAGGGGCATCTTCTACCTTATCTACGCATTATCAAAGACCCCCTTACATTCAGCTTCTTCAGTGTCCCTTCATAGTCTAAGTATGCAGTGGAAGGTACTGAGCTGTCTTCTCTCTAAATAGACTTTCAAACTCCTCTATTCTGCGTTTTTAAATAAATGGAAAGATAAGCATTCTTTATAAACATGAGCTGCAAAAACAGTTACTAGTTCACATCTAGTTCCTTAAATAATGACAAATACTGTAACAGTTTATAGCTGCCTAGGCACAACCACATTTCTTTGTTAAGTCTGCATTAATATAATTTCTGCTGTTCAGCCTGCATTTCTCATTCAATTTCATCTGATCATGCCAAGGTGTCACCAACGCGGCTCCACTCCTAGGCTCCCTTCTACTTTACCATCCATCTCCTTCTTGATCCAAATCTTCCTCTTTTCTTCATATTTATGCACAGCGTTTATGCAAAAAAATTGACTGTCAAATATGTATACTTTCATACTATCCCACAATGTTAAATTATCAGCCCTGAAAGAACAGAAGGAATTCCTTGGGTTTAGTTTGTTTGGTTGAACTGATTTGCTCCATTGAAACAGGGCATGAATTGCTCCATTTGGCCGACTCTCCTACTAGATTATTAAAGAACTCTGTAGAATGTAGCATCTACTACAATGAGAAATTTGAATGACTGCAGCATTTCCAGTGTGGTTTTGATTTTTTATATGCACCATTTATTTCTCATAATTTTATTTTAGGGCAAACGAAAGCTTGGGAAAAAAAAAAAGCAATCAGTCTTCCTTAATTAAGGGATATCATTCCCCCTGGTGAATTTGTGGAGAGCAGGAACAGAATAAATTTCTTTTCATTTCCTCACTGGGAATATTAAATGCAATGCAGCTAATTTGTCTGTGAATTAAATTTCCAGCTTTTTTTAGCTCTTCAGTGCTGCTCTTATCTTTTATTGTACTGTAGCAGGGGAAGATGCCGTACTATGGTAGCTGAGGTATGGTGAAGGGAAAAATCTTTGTATTCTGGTTTCTTTTTCTGGTATTGAATTTCTCTTACAAAGACGGGTATATACAGAAAATAATAAATGTAGTTGCTCTAGGAGTAAATTTCTTATCAGTCTTCTCAGCCTATTGAAAAAAATAATTCTCCCTTAGACAGCCAAACTTAAGATGAGGTTGTCTGACAGGAATTCTTATATTTCTAATGTAGTGTTCTTCCTCAATTTACACAGATTTCAGGCATGACATTTCTGCTGTCCATGGCATTAGCTTTAAAACCAGCCTTTCTGAATGCATTTCCATGCAGGTCTGGACCCTTGGCAAGGTTTGTGTGAGGGGGCTGTTCGGGGCAGGTGTCAGTGGCTGTGAAAGGGATCCTCCGGCTGGTCTGAAGGACACCAGAACTTCTTTGCTGTGCCTACATTCCTCGCAGCACCTGCAGCCCTGTTCCCTCCAGAAGCAATGGCAGTACTATCCCTCATGAAAAGGATTATTTCTTTAGAGCAAAAAACTTAAAGAGTAAACAGGTTTCATCCTATCTGCTTGCAGGTTAGAACTCACTGACAGTCCCGTACATTCATCTTCTCTGCCATCCTGTGCTCCAAGGTCTTTTTAACTGTTCAATGTCTTTTCCAGCTGTGTTGCTTTTGAAGCCCAAAATCTGGCTGTTGCCCTGTTAGTTTGGAGGTTGGTTGGAAACGTTGCTTACTTGTTGGCTACTGCACTGCTCTCCTGCTTACTTTTCCTCCAGCAAGGCCAATTCTTTCCCCCAGTGAAAGCATTATAATCTCAAGTATAGTAAATCATCTCACTAATAATGTCACCATAAAATTATTATATCTCATTATTCTTAATTAAATTGCAGTGTTTCCACATTTTCCCCAAGCTCCATGCTGGAAGGAAGAGGATATACAGCCCTTCTCAGAGCAGAATTAAGGATGTGCTCCAAGAAAGACCCTAGGGTAAATTTTAGTTAAAACCATTTTTGTCCCTAATGTCCCATGTTTGGCCTGTATTTTACATGTGGCAGAGTGGACATTTAATATGTGTATATCAAGTTTAGCAACTCCTTGACTGTTACTGAACAACAACAACAAAAAAAAGACTGAGTACATTTGTTACATTTACATGTGAATTGATCGTGTAAAAATTTTCTTGCCCTATTCACTTGTAAGAGCTCACTAAAAACTATCTTGATGGGGAACTCGGTATTTCTGTAAGCAGCCCTTCTATGATCTGCTGTTCCACTTGTCCATTACACCTATATCTGCCTGCTAAACAGCGAATCAAATAGACTATGCAGATAAATATGTATTTATTTATTATATTTTATGTTTGTAGTTCTACTTGAGCTACAGTTCTCCTTTACAAGCTTTCTTAAATGGCTGAGGAAAGCAAGGACTTTGTGGCTAGGAAAAGCCTGCGAAGCATAGGTAGTGATTTCCATACTCTCCTCAGGCACCAGCAGGCTAGCTGACCTTTAGCAATTCACTTCTCACTTGGGACTGCTATTTTTATCAAGGGACAATGTCCTGCAGGATGAGCTATTTATGTCATCCAAAGAATGATGTAGGACACTTGACAGAATGCAATTGCCGTATATTGGCAAGTAGTTGCCTGCTATGTCAACATTTTAATTTGCTCTCCTTATCTCTAGAAATTTTTACATATATCCTCCCGGCTGGCCTGTTCTAGACACAGGACACCCTAAATTCTAGCCAGCCTATGAGATGGAAACTGATGCAGTACTGGTGGATGGTCTACTGGCAAAGCAGAGAGAGCACAGATCTATCCTCGTCCTTCTGGGCTCTTGTGCACTGTTCAAGTGTCTCGCGAGATACCAGCTGTGGGTCATCTGGGGCATCTCATAAGATACCAGTTGTGGGTGATGTGGGGTAAAGGGTGCTGTTGTTTCCTGGCAAGATGCATTCAACAAGCAGTGGTGGGAAGCTGCATCTCCACAATTAGCCTCTTTACCTGTGGAGTCCATCAGACATTTTCTCTGCTCTACCTGCTCTTCTGAAAGTGCATACATTCAAGGTCTCAGTCCTTATGGCTGTACCCTCTGCAGCCTGAGTCCACCATCCCAGAAATAATCCTGAGGACTACAGGGCAGAATCACGTTAACAAGGCATCATCCTCAACTGAAAACAGCTCCTAATGCCTTGCGAAAAATTAGGAAGAAAATGCCTTTTTGCATTTTAGAGGAAACAAAGAAAGAATGAAAGGTAAGGCCAGTCAGTTGTGCCCTGCTTTGGAGAAACTTCTTGAAATGGAAGTTTGAATGCATCTTGTGCGGCTTAATATCTGGTAGAGTGGAAAACCTGGGTGACAGCTTTGGATCCAGGTCTGAATAACATTTGCATGTATTTGGGTCAAATGTATCACATATATTTGATCTTGTTAAGCTCTATGGCTTAAACTAGAGGAAGAACCAAAAAAAAAGGAAAAAAAAGAAAAAAAATGGAGCCTGTGTCTATTCTCTGGTATGTTCAGCACACTTAAAGTAGCTGTCTTTTTATGAAAAACATACATGTATTTGAAGTCCTTTTCTCCACCTATCCTTTCCTCAAAGAGGCAGGGTCTGGGTTTATCATTTCCTGCTACAAGCAGGCCTATGACACAGGAACAGGGGCTCAAAAATTCTGTTCAGAAAATAAAATAAAAATGCCTTAAGCAATCTACCCTCCACTCATTACAAGGCATCCATATGCTCTGAGATATAAAGCCAGCCTCTTCCCTTTTCTGATGCACACAGAGGAGGTGCACAGCAACATAGCATTTAAATATAGCGAACACAGAATTAAAAGGCAGGCTGGCAACAGTGGACAGCTAGAGCCCCAAATCTCTTTTGTGAAAACACATATGAACAACATCAAGGTTACAGCAGAGCAGTTAATACTGGCTTAATACAGCACAAGCCTGCTCCCAGAGCCTGTTACTCCCTTAGGCTTAGATCCCTTCCATTTGCACAGCTTGACAGTATGAGGACAACTGATGCTGGAAGAATATGGACTCAGTATGTCAGCCCAGCAAAAGGAGATGAATAAGTATCATACAGATGGTATGTGCTTAGAGGAGGGGACAGGATGGAGACACTCTCCTTATAGCTGGCCCAAAATTTAATCATCTGTGCACCTGGCTTCAGACAAAGTCAGAGCAGAGATGTGGTTTTAGTTAGGGATGTAAGCTGCATCACAAAGGCAGAACGTCTATTAGTTAATGGCTAGTATCGGTTTTCATGCCTTTTAAGGCCATAAATATTTTAAATATCAAGGCCTTTTTCTTTCATGTGTGTATCTATTTCTCTTAAGTGCATTCCACTGCTGTCTGTCCCCTTCTCCTCTGCTCTGCTCTGCAAATATTAGACATGATTTTCCCTGACGGCCACCTCCAAGCCCTCAGTCATGGAAGGTGTTCCTGGCTCACCACAGGTCATGTCAGATTAATCCATAATTATTTCATAATTCCTATTACCTTTGAGAGAGGATTTCACATTAGAAGACTGGGCACTCAGTCTCACAAAGACGTTGGAAAATATGACTCACAGCAGGGATCAAGCACTGCTCTAGGAGATATGGATTAATTCAAGAAAGGTAGTGTGAAGCTGTGACAGAGTTAATACTCCACCTGCCTATAGGTGCCTGGGACTGATACAGAAGCACAAAAGCAGGCCTGTCTGACATGGTCAGAGCAGCTTCTGAGAGCCTCCAAAATGCAGGGTGGAATCTGATATCCGCGTCCGTTTGATATGGAGAGTTACTGTTTGATTTGCCAGATGTGCTCTCCCCCATTCCACTCACCCATCATCTCATTTCCTCTCCATCAGTGATTGTGGTATTTGGAGTGTGTTTCTACATATGAGGGCTTTCTTATTTCGTTCTGTGCAGGTTTTATTAGTAAGGCATACTGTTACTTTGCCCCTATGGTGGGGAATACACTGTCCTCTCCTCTGCCTTGATCATCTTTGTTCTTTTTCCACTCCCCAGTCAGCTGGCATGACAAGGATAAAAGGACTTACCTCCTCTTCTATGTATTTTTTCCACTTCAGAGAAAGTGCCTCCTCTTTGCATTCGTTAGACATCAATATTAGTTAGTGATGTCTTTTTCCACTGTCACATGCAATAGAAATCTCCAAGGGAGGAGGCTGACAGCACAGGTGAATCGTACAGTGATGGAGAGAAATGGTGTCTGTGAATTTACCCTTTGAGAGAACTGTCCACAGAGTAGACGAGCTCCAGGGATATGTCCGAATCCCCTGAATTCCCTTGAGAAACACTCATGTAATTAATTTGGAATAGATAATGCTGGCTCTTCCAACTTAAGTTTTTGTTTTAATAATGCCAGATGTTAATGAAACTAGCAGACTTCGTGGTTCCAGAAGTAACAATAGGATCTAAATAGTAGCTAAATCCTGGCTGGAGGATGTTGGCGTCAGTCAGATGGTGGAGGGACTGAAAAATTTAACGGACAGCAGAGAGGTAGCTCCAGTATTTTTATTCTATGTGTGGCATACAAAGATGAATAACCCTGCTTTAACCTCTGGCATCATCTGGTGGCAACAGAACATGACAGAAATTCAAGAGTTTTCACCACATGAAGCTTATCTGTCTTTAACATGCTTTTTTGAGTGCATACTTTATAAGCTTTGTCATTTTCTGAGAGTAAAAGCCTCCCTGCGGAATTGGTCATATATTCACATTCATCTGTGTATGTGATGTGGGTCGTCTGGGTCTCTGATGGTTAAGTGGTCAGATTCTCTGTTTAGGCATTTCAGCATTGAGACTGTTCTGCATTATGATCACTAGCAGCATGAAAAATCTCAACTTTTAGCAAGGTTAATGAGTAGGTAAGTTTGTAATCACTTGTCTGCTGCTGAGGCTTATGTTTCCAAAACGAGATTAACTCCATAACTTTCATAGTCATATGTTTAGAGGTGCTTAGCTAGACTGACTTCTTTAGATACATTAATTGTTGCTTTCACGTTGTCCTTTAAGAACAATCTGTTAGACCTCAAGCAGCTGGGGTCCAGATTGGAAAAGAAGACGCCTTCAGCAACTGAATATGTCATTTAACATCGTAAGCTTCACAGAAGGTGTTAAAGGGAGCTGGCATGCAAGCTATGCAAGGGACATAGGGATTCAATCACACACTGTGCAATTTCAGACAACCCAACTGGAAAGAAAGAATGAAGTGAAATTTGTGCTATTATCTAGGAATGGTCCAAAACACTTTGAAGTCAATGGAAAGATTTTCACTGACTTCCAGAGCTCTGGATCAGGTCCTGGATAGTCTTATAGAGAATGACAGGGAACTTTTATCTTCAGGAATTCCTTTCAAGGGACATTGCATTAAATGGCCTTTACTAGCTGTCAGGGTCAGTGTATCTTTAGATAATGAAATGGAAAATGTTTGGATCTTCATGGCAACTTCAGCTGTTGTCCACTAAGCAATTCAAATCTAGACACCTACACTGAGATGTATACGTCTATATTTAACATCTATATAACTGAGGTCAGACATGCAGAGAGGACGAGCTCTTAGTATTTGCCATTGAAGTTCATGACAACTGTGGGTGATAATCGGATCTAAAAAACTGGTCTCTTGCTGAGGTGCCTAAATACAGATTAATCAGAGGGATGCATCCAGAAGAGACCCTGTATTTAACAATGGATACCCATGTTTGTTCACAAACACACCTTTGTTCTTATGCAAATGTCTGCAATCAAAGACCAACCATTCCACAAACATCCTTAGGGACCATATACTAAATGGCATCATAGCTGCAGTCAAACCAGACAGCTGTTTGGAATGTGAATAAACGGGATTTTCCCAATGTTTGAACATTCCTCATATAGAGTTTACTTAATCATTTGTGTGTGTGTGTGTGCGCGCGCGCGCTCTACCAGCTCCATCATAATTTTTTTCCTTTCCACTGGATTCTTCCAATTTGTCAATAACTGACTGGTAATAAGGCAGCTATAACCAAACACAACAGGCAGATGCTCAGCTGGTGTTAACTGGCACAGCTCCACAGACTTCAAAGTCCCTGAAACTTTCAGGTGTGGTCGCACCAGGCGTGTAGAGAGGGGGGTTTATTATCATGTTCTCTGATGTGGTGCCTTTGTGTATGCAGCCCAAACTGCATCGCTGACACATTGCAAACTCATGTCTAATTTACTGCCCACTCTCAAACTTAAGTCTCTTTCAGCCTACCTATTTCCACAGCTCCCTTGGTGAATAATGCGTTTTAGATCATTTTCCCCATATGTATTAGTTTATATTTTTTCCCAAGAAGGATTTCATTTTGTCACCCAGTGACTGACTTTCTGATTCTTTGGCTTCTCCAGTTTTGCTCTACTCACATTACTCTGAGGTAGTACCCTCCTGCCTGCAGACATGAGGAAGTCGAGGCTTACCCTCTTTTCCGTTATGAAAAAGCTAGAAAACATCAAAATTATTACTCAGTGTGCAACGTGTTCTGCAAACTTCTGGAGAGCTATTGATTGTAAGCTGGTTTTCAGGCAGTTTTCAACGTGCCTGTTATTGACAAAACATTTTAAGTTGCACTACAAAAATCAAAGGCCCAAGTCTAGAGCTACAACATGATCGACACAGCCCTAAGAACAAGACAGGGCAAAGCAGCTTAGTACTGTGGTGCCTTAGCAGCAAAGCACTCTCAGCACTTCCCAGTCTGGCTGCTAAAACTGCTTGAAGGCTGCCCTGATTCATCTCACTGACCTCAGGCAGGTGGAAGCCAGAGACAATGGGGACAGGAAGAAAGCAAAGGTGAGGTGCCTGCATTGGAGACCTGGAGAAGGGATAAAAAAGGAGGCCGTGCAGCTGGCTTGCCGCAGTGCAGGACAGGAAGTGGGGTGCTCAGGGGTCCATGTAAGGCACATTTGAAGCTAGCTCTCTGCCAAAGACCTTGTGTCGGACCTGCTCCACCTATTGCTCTCCCTCTTCCTGTTCGTCTCACTCATTACTAAAACCTATTTTAAAAACTTCTGTCTCACAAAGTCTACCTACTTTCTCTTCATGCTTCCATGGCATAGATCATGCTGCTTACTTACCCCTTGGCAGGTGAAATCAGACACACAGGATCAGGGCTCAAAGAGAGCATGGGGTTTAGGCAATCAAATGATGCACACACTGTGGGATCATGGAATGCAGCTGCAGCAGAAGGCAAGAGCTGAAGCACATAAAGTTTGCCAGGAGCTCTTCGGTCATAAGGGGCACACCCCAAACTGCAAAGCATGGCCATAGCTACTCTCCCAGCCTGAGTCCATATATCAGTCTGGTGCATCTGGACCATAAAATCACAGAGGTTGTGGTGCTGCACCACAAATGACTGGCATACAGGACTCATGAGTAAGTATTTTTAAATAGAATAGAAATTAAACATGTGGGACATTTTCTTTGTTTTTAGTAACATTATAATTGCTTTCCTCAGGTTTTTCAGTATTGTCTCTGCTGTTATGAGTCATGCATACAGCTTAAAAACTACATTTGCAAATGGAATGGAAACTTCCCTGCCAAAAAAGCACAGCCTACATCTACCCTAAATATTAAACAGCCAGGCCCAGGGAGTAGAACTGGTGCTCTATCATCTCCCTGTTAAATCATTGCAACTGCCTCTTGGTACAACCTCGGTGCAGAAACCTGTAGTGGAAGGCAAGATGAAGGGACTTTTTCACAGAAGGGACCACACGGTGTATGGGAAGGTTGTAATCTTTCCGGGTCAGGGGAAGCATGGCGAAGGAATGGTATGGAAGGCAGGGGCAAGGTGGAAGTTCCTAAATACAGCAGAAAGGGCAGAAGAGTTGGCAAAGTGTGGGGGAGCCAGCTGGGAAGGTCAAGCAGATGAGACTGAGACAGGGCAGAACTCTGTGGTGCTTTTATACTGCAGATAGCCAGATAACAAGTTATGTCCAAACTGCGCTTGGAAGTTCAACACTCCTTGCTCTTGCTTTTATACCCATCACAGATCTAGGCCCTGGGTCAATGTGTTGTTTTCTTGCAATTGAATCCACCTGTACTAATGCGCAGTACATTGCCCTTTATTGGACGGTATTTCCTGGTGAGCACATCTGAAGTAACCATGAACAAAACTGAAGTCACTAATTCACAGTAACAGGATCCATATTTCCCTACAGTCTCATTCAATTTCTGCTACTGTCTTGATATATGGTTTCTTCTACAATGAGAGTGACTGCTTTCACAATTGTAACTCTAATTCATGCTCAAGAACCTCTTTGTTGAATGTTTAGCTGAACCACCTTTTTAAAGTATCACCAGCAGCAATCCCCTCTTCCCCTCTCCCGCCTCAGAAGTGCAGTGTCCTCCCAAAGTCTTTCGGGCGCCCAGATATCCAATCCAAGAATTATTCATGCCATTCTTCCTTTCCTGTGGTTTTACCAGATGCTCGTGGTGGTTTCTGCTTTTATCGTACCCAGAAGCACATCGCTGCTCTCCTCAGCAGGACCGTAATTCACCATGAGCGGAGCTGTGACCTGCCGATGCTGCGGACAAAGTGGGCTGAGTTCGCAGCTGCCTGCATCCCACCTTGCCCCATGCCTGCAGGAGAGCCGGGGAATGGCTGCAGGACAGCTTTGCAGCCCCGCCAGGGCAGCCAGGACAGCCTGGTGGCCAATCAGATCACACATGACTTCTGACTGGCCAATCAGAATACTCATAACTTCTAGCCAGCCAATCAGAATGCACATGACCTTTGACTGGCCTATCAGAACACACATAGCTTCCAGCTAGCCAATCAGGAAGTGTGTCCTCGATGGCTGTGCCCCACTGGCCAGTGGCTCACCAACATGGCCCAGGGTGGTGCTCAGCCCCCAGGTTTTGCCCCAGGGACAGGGCAGGGCGGGAAAACTCCCCCAAATTTTAATTCAAGATAACAGAAATGTTTTCTTTATGTGCTTTCTCTCGGTGACGGTTTGCTTTCAAGCTGAAATATTTCATTTCATTAATGCAAACCTGCTGCTGTGTATTTTATTAAAGGATAAAGCTTACTATTATGCTTTTATTAAAATATTGTATTAAATAGAGCAGTCTAATAATAGAAATTTCCAAGTGAACTAATCAAAACATTATGGCAAGTCATACCAATGAAACTAATGAGGCCATTCAAACTTTTATGTAGTGGAAATATAATAAAAAAATCAGCCTAGGAAATAATTTTAGCTAGCTCCAATCACATAACTATGCAGTAAATACAAAAATGATACTAAAAAATTCTATATAGAGTGTAGAAAACCAGGAAATAGTAGATTATGTAAGTACATTTCTGACCATTGAGGTAGGTAGGAAAGGTAGCATTCACATGAAAAAAGAAAAAAAAAGTCTTATCATATAATTAAAGGGTGTATGAAACATAAGCAAAAGGCTGTGGATGAGTACCCTCAGCTGTGGTATTCTGTGTTCTGTGCCTGGATCCTCTGACAGCAAGCTTCTGCTATTTGTAACCTCTGATTCCCCTCCTCTTCTGCCTTTTAGGGGCACCCCCATGTTCATTTGCATTCTTTCTCTTCACCTGTCCTATCTCTTTTTCCTATACAGCACTCTGTGAATCTCCTCCCCCCCAATTTTCTGTTGCCTCCTTCTCTTCCTGATCACTCATTCCTATTTCTCTGTCCCAGCCCATGATTCCCATTCAGGCTATTCATACCCTGCATCCTCTTCTGACCCATCCCAGTAACCCACCTTACTACAGCTGCCTTTCTTCTCCCCCACCCTTTATTTTCTCAGGAATTCCTACTCCGTCTCTAGGACACTCGTATTTTGAAGCTGCCTGAGCGCTGCAGTCTCTCACAACAGTCTGCCTTTGCACTCACAGTGAGCTCTGTGAGCCCACCAACAAAGGCTATGGTCTTCCATACCTGGCTGCTCCTTGAGCTATGTCCATCCATCTCTTCTTCCCGTGTTTCCTCACCCTTATCTTTTGTTTCCTGCAGTTATCCTCAGTGACAGGTACTCTGCAAGCATTCGCTTTCTTTTGCTTTTCTTCTCTATTCAGTCCTTGTTGCCTTTCATCATGTAGTCAGTTTGATGCTGTTAATGACCTGCCAAGTCCTTAACCTCTTTCACACACCTATTAAACAAGCTGCATGAGGAACTGTCAAGAATCAACATAAATATGATGTCCAGTCTCCTCCAGGTCCAGGACAAGACTGTAAGAAAGAGTTGACAGAAAGGTCCAAATGGCCTCATTCCATACATACACCTCATGGCAAGCCACATAGCACTGCTAAAACCCAATTCCTATCATGAGACCCGTAGCACAAAGAAGCAAAAGCTACATGTATCCCAAGGAAAGAATTGGTGATATAAAAAAAATGACAGCAGGGAAACTTTGATGGAAACATTTTGTGCAGATCTGGCTTCAAGTTGAAAAAAAAAATTGCTATTGGCACACTCGACCTGGCAGAGGTCTAAATTCCAGCATGTCCTACAACCTGGTGTCTCTGTCAAGCTTTGAGGACAGCTAGTGCTCAGCCTGAGCTTAGGCTGCATACAGATTGCCACCCAACTTTGCAACCACAGTGTCTGAATCCTTGTAAGATGAACTTCAGGGCCTCTGCCCCAGATACGCTTCATTCGCCTAACAGCAGCACCAGAAGGTGAACAAGAAGCTGCACCAAATGCCAGAAGCTCAGCAGGTAGCCATGGGATGCAAAGCCCTTCAAAAGCCAGCACCACCTGGAGTCCCTCCCTTCCCCACACCAGAAATCGTGTCAGAACTGGTCAAACAGATGCCCAGCAAGCAAGTCATGTTAGTGGCTTTTTCCAGATCTAGGAAGCCCTAGATGTGGGGACATCTAGGGGATGCATGGCACAACAGGGCAGATGTAGCAATTGTGCTGAGCAATCTGACATGGAGAAAAATTCCTTTATGACCCTAAATCTGGACAGTGGTTTAACCTGGAGTGTGCAGGCAAGCCATGCCATGCCTGGAACCTAAGAGATCCATCAGTAACCTCAGGACTGCTAGCAATATAGGATCTAGGGAGTACATACATCTCTTCTATGCAGGCTTTGAGCCTGAGTATGAATGTCAGCAAGATTTTTGGCTGAATCTGGAAAATTCCGCCATGCGGATTCACAATATGGCTTTATTGTGGATGGATGGGTGAGTTACCTATGGTGGCAGGAATCTACACTTCAAATAAATAAATACAATTCACCTGTACAGACTGCCACTTCTGTATCTCAACTGCAACACTAGTTGCATCACCCTACAACTGTTCATTGCCGTTCTGCACAAGGACAAAAATATTCTGTGAAAATATATGCAAAACATCACTGGATAAACAACTTGTAGCTCAATGTAACTTACGCTTCTGCGTTCCCAGATCTCAGTGTGCCAGATATCCTGCAACTGCAATACCATAGGCAAAAGACAATTGTTTTAATTGATTCTTATTGGCAGAATCCCCATCCGCAGATTGAAATTCCTGCATAAATGGTAAAACAGATCTCTTGGCAAAGGACAGAGAGATTGGTTTAGCAATTGGGAGCTAAGAAAGAGGGGAAGAAACTTCCTCTTGAGGGAAGAAAACTGGGAAACAAATCTAAAACTACATTAGAAAACTGTTCTCCACAGGTACCAAAACAAAAATCAGTCACATGTCCCACCTGCCTCCTTCCTCTCCCCTGTTAAGGACTGAGAGGCAGGTATACTCGCAGCAATTAGACTTAAGCAAACAAAACAAATTGGAGAGGTCATGAGTGTGTTACCCAAGTGTAAAGAACGGGCCTCTTGCATCAGCATTTAGTGGGCCAGCATGTGAGAATGATGGATGGAGAGTCTGGGGGAAGGGAGATAAGGAAGTGTCCTCGCTGTTGAAGCCCCCATTGAGTTTGATTGGAATATGTGAGCAGGAGACTTGCAACGAATATGGAGCTGATAATCAAAAACATGACAGGGAAACAGATGTTGCCTGCTTTGGAGACTCTCCTTGCACATTCAACACAATGGAAAGGGCTCAGATAATAAAACAGAGAGGATCCCAGCAAGAAATACAGCGTGCTGACACTTTTATGACCTGAGATGCTTACAAAATACAGAAATGGCGTTTTGTTTGCTTTCCATGCGCAGCTTGATATCACATGCTCAGCTCTCTCTGCTGCCACTCGGAGTCAGGAAGGACGATATATTTTCCTTTCCAGATAAACCTAGTGATTCTAGTCAGGTGCAGAAAGCAAATAAATTACATAAGAAGACTTTCTGTATCTATTAATCAAGAGGCTTGTCATTTTCCAGGCCTTGATCCACATGAAAGAAAGTGAGGAGGGGGAGGGGGACCTAGGAATAAGGGAGGATGTGGAAGGGAGCAGAAGGAAGATTCTTGCTGGAGCTGCTTGAGAGGTTTCTCATAGCACAAAGGACCACAGCTTAGACAAACACACTGAAAAACAACTCCCTACCCTCTCCTTTTCGAGCTTTTCTCTGCAAGCCAAGGGGACGCAGTCCAAAAGGAGGAATGCATGAACCAGAAATATTCCATTATGCTTTTGGGGCAGTTATTCTCCCATTTCCTTCTTCTTTTGAATGCTGAGAGGAAACTACCCTGCTGCTGAAAAAAGGAGGCACATTCAACACCTTGTCTTCAAGTATATCCCAACAGGCTAAGTCACATACTTGGAGGTTCCTTTCCAGCACATACCTAGGTATTTGTGGAATATAGCAAGGGAGACATGATGCAACAGGGTTGGCTACTTACACAGATAAAGGAGAAGATAATTTTCAGTGTGGACTGCAATAATTCTAATATCAAGTAGAGAGATATGATGGGCTCAGTAGTTTGCATGAGAAACTGGCTCTATATCACTCTCTGCAACTGACTTCACATGTAGCATTAAAACAAGACTCAGAATAATGTTATTAAGGCCATCATATTTACTTTCTTCCTTGGATTGCTGTGAATGTAAATCAATGAATATTTATGGCATTTTTGAGATCTTCCAAGAAAACAAACTAGAAAAGCATAAAATTACTGTATGGAAGGACTGAATTATTGCTGCAGTCCAAACATGAATCAGAATAATATCCCACATGGAAAACTGTCAGGAAAGTTCTTGAACCAGGAACCTGGTTCATGGCCAAAGAGTAAATCTGGTTCTCTCTGAATCAACTGCCTGAGAAAATCTGTCTACTCCCCGCTAGGTAGGCATGTAGCGACAATATGGGCAAAGCAATTTTATCTCTGAGGCTTCTTACAATGGCTAACCTTGGCTTAGGGAGGCTGGTCTCTCTAAGTTCCCTCTACCGTCTGTGACAAGAGAATGGCTTTTCCCAGAGGCACCGTGGAGGACTGGAGCTTACGCTCTTCTGCATTGCTTCCTGGAGCTGCCTATGCAACCATGTGTCTCTCATCTTTCTAATTTCAGCACAGAAACAGGCAATGAAACAATTAATGCCAACAGCTAAAGTATTATTGTGATTGGAGCAATGGTGCTAGTTCTGGTGTCCACAGCCATGAGAGGACAGTAGAAATTGGAAGGGGTTCAGAAAATAATTTAATGACTAATATGAGGTCAGGAAAATCTGCTGTATAGTGAGGAATGAAGAAAGATAAACCTACTAGCTTATCCAATAGACAATTGAGAAGGGATTTCAATCTTACCTACAAATACCTATGTGGGGAAGAGATATCTGATAAGAAAGAGCTCTTTAGTTTAGCAAGAAAAGACTACGAGAGTTACAAATTTGCATTAGAAAACATTTCTAATTAAACACTGAAATCACCTACTGAGAGACATGAGGGATTTTCCCTTACAAAAATGCTTTACATCAAGACTGAAAAGATTTGCAAAGGATATGCTATAACTCAACCACAGGCTACTAAAATCACTAAAAAAAATTCTAAACCCTTTTGTTTTATGACTCTGATCTTAAATCCTCTAGAGGCCTACAGGTTTTTGCAGCTCTTCCAATAACCTCTTAGCTTGTTGGCAGTCTTTGTGCTAGGTATTATTATCAACATATTCAAAGATGATTCTTTGAATGATCAAAGATGATTCTGGAATTTTTACTCCTACTTTAGGATCTGTTGTCAGACAGTCAATGGGAACACCGAAAATACTGGCTAATAAACATTTCTCTAACATATCCCCATTGAAAGCGAGTCCCTAAGACAGCCATCAAGTCTTTCATAATTAACGGCAATGCGGTAAATTTTCTTAACCGGATACCTTAACTCCTCAGACAGGGGATTCATCTCTACAATTTACATTGTGACTTGCTACATTCTGCGGGTCCTGATAGTTATAACAGAATACCAACCACAAAACTTTCTCCTCATCTGGGTGTCTTGTGGAGATATTATGTTTGTTTACTTTTAATTAAGAAGTGGTGCACTCACTGTCATTATATTTCCTGTTCTGGAGGAATCTAGTTACTTAGTTAATAAACCTCTCCTTTAACATTTTCTTCTGCCTTAGGAAGGTTTTCCTGAAGTACTCATTTTAATATAATGTCAAAGTATTTGCAACATTAAAGTATATCCTCCCAATTCCTTTTCGATTGGAGTTCATATAATTTTATCCAGAGGGGAACAGAGGAGCAGTTAATTGCTGCATCAATCTGAGTGTTAATACCCTTCACAAAGAGCCGAGAGGGCAGCTGCAGTGGTGTTTGAGGACAGCCAGCAGCCGGGCGTCTGTCAGAGCTGCTTCACTCCCCAAGCCAGCACTGTGTGAAGCTGGCCTCGGCAATGGCGTTCTGGCTTGCAGAGTACAACCAGGCTATGTGGTCTGCACCGCCCAGAGTCAGCCAAACTGGACAACAGTGACCTGCCTTTCCCCTGGCACGTTGGGCATGCTCTCGAGATCCCCGCAGCATGCAGCATTCCCATTCTTCATTCAGGTAATTACTGGTAGGTCTTGAAGTGCCAAGTGTCATTCAAGATGACATGTAATATATCCACTCTGTGGGACTCAGTAAGGCTCTCAATCTACAGATACCCATCGTTCCAGTAATCCCAGCTCCTCACTCAAATTTGCTTCCATTTGCTATGTGGCTCCCTATTATCCTAAATGGTTTTAAATTAACTAACAGGTGCTGGGATGGGAAGACACATGATTTGCAGCATAAAAAATTCATTTTGTAAAAAGGTGTGAAGAGTTTAGAGATGAGATATGTGACATTATGACATGAATTTGTCAGTACAGTGAGCATCAGCTTTCAGGGCTGACCACACAAGTCTGCTCATTTTGCACATACTGTGTGGTCCCAACAAATGAGGCTAGCTTTATTTTCTGTCATCCTCTTCACCTGTAGGTTTTACTAGAATGTTCTCTGAAAGACCAAAATATTTCTCTCTACACCAGTCCTGACACTCACCCTTTCCATATGCTCAAAGGCTTGAAAAGTACTGGAAAATCAACCATGTCCCCAAATAATTTTCTTCAGTTAACTAACTCCACAGCCACACACATGCTTCATATCGAGTCTCAGTTTGACCAGATTTAGTTTTCAAACACTGGGCCTCTTGTGCCAGAGTTGTAACCCGTCACGTAACATATAGCTTAAGGTATGCAGTCTATTGATTTTTGAAAGCTAAATGATATTGTTGTGGCTTGACTCTTAAACTAATCCCTTGGAAGATTTAGCACCTCCACTGTATATATGGAGGTCAACGCCTTATTAAAAAAGAGCAGGGCTAACAGAAATTTTTATAGAAGACTCATTTTTCTGGAGAAGAACTTCATAAATTCGAAATGTGATCAGGCTAGCGCAGCGCTGGCTGTCAGAGGTGTCTATTCCAAAGAGGACTAGCAGTCAATATTGTTGCTGCTTCTGAAATTATTTTGGCTAACGTATGTGGATCCAGCACTAAGGAACCTTAAACTTTCTTTTTTTTTTTTTTCAAGGGAGTATAATCAGCCTGTTGCAGCAGTAAATAAACTCATGAGTTCACATTAGCCATAAACCAATGAAGTCCAGAAGAGTGCCAGATTCCTATACAAAGGATGCGACTTATGCATCCAACAGGCAGAATTTATACACTTCCACCCTCCACATCTAATGTGCATTCCCAGATCAACATTTTTCTCCTCTCAAGGAAACTAGTCATATCTGTACCCAGGTCCTCTGCTGGACAACCACCTGGGCTGGGGACAACTGTATTTAAGACTTCATTCTGATCATGGAGCATGATCTAAGCATGTTTCAAAAGTGCTTAATTCCTGTTTGTTTCTAGGTTATGAAAACAAGTTCTATCTGACGTTTAGGATACCTTTTACAAAGACACTCCAACCTTGTAAAATGACATTGCATCTTGATAGAAAGGTTTCAACTGATGTACTGACCACCACAGAACTGTAGAAAGTTACATCTGGAAAGGAACCTCAAGTGTTCCCATCACTTTTCATATGAAATTCAGTGACATGGTCTTCTTTACAGTGAGAAAACATCATCCTGGTTAGTTTATAGAAGTGGAAGCTAAGTGTGATGCCATCCTTAACAGTATGTTCACGGGGAAAAGATTTCCAGCAAAAGACAGATAAAAGTAAGAAGAAATCCAGTGACTGGAAACTGAAGGAAGAGCATTTCAGGGTATAAATAAGATACACATTCTTCTCCATGAAAATAGCCATTGAAACCACTTACCCAAACAACTCTTCATCAGTTGAGACTCTCAAATAAAAAATCAAATGTATTTCTAAAAGCTAATTTAGAGATAAAGCAGAAGATACTGCTCTATTGATGGAACCACCAAGTGCAACTGCTTGGCCTATCTTATGGAAAAGCCTAGACTACAGTATCATAGTGGTTCCTCTGGGCTTTAAGATCTCTGGAAACATCATCAGTGCCTTGTGTTTACAGGGGTCTAGTCTTTGGTTTACCTCTTATGTTTTTAATATGCTGATTTTCAGCTTTCAGCCACATGCAGCTTCTTTATGTCTATAAGTGTCTCTGTTTCTGTGTTGAGCAGCCTCCTTCCTTCTGTGTACAGGGCATCATCAATGGAAAACTTTGCTCTTTTTTAAAAATACTGATCCAGACAGAGACCAAAATATGGTTCTATTTAGCCCACTGAGATGATGACATTTTCCTCTCACATAGCTTTCTCAGTAAGTGATGTTTCAACATCCTCCTTTGACAGAAGAGGGAAAACAAACTTTCAGAGAACCTGCCTCTCACCAGCTGGCAGATCCCCACTGAAAACTGGGTTAGAAAGCTCACTGTGGCTTCCTTGAGCTGCAAAAGGACTGGTGGATGTGGGAGTCCTGAGAGACTGAGGGTCTGTGTTGTGTGTTCAGAAAACACACAACATGATTGTGAATATGGGGGTGGCGGTGGTGTCTTTGTTAATGTCTGAATGGGTTAGACATTAAAAAAACTAAGGGTCACTATTTGGGAGCTAGAACCTGCAGTACCAGTGAAATCAAAGTGTGGGCACTATAAATGGCAATCAAGAAGCACTTCTTCCCAGCAAGACCTATACTTTTTAGATTAATGTGGACGCTTGAGCTCAAGAGAGGCCCTATGTCCCAATAGTTCAGCATCTTATTCCCTATGTTGTGCTGCCTTACATCGATTGTCAATGTTCAAGACTATGTAAAACACGTGTGAAACGTGATCGCTCATATTTGACAGCATTTGACTTGTTTGGCTTTACATCCCAGCTGCAAGGTAGCAATGGATGGTTCTCTAAGGAGCTTTCACAAAAATGTAACTATTCTCCTTTCTCTCCATCCACCTCCTCCCTAGTAATTTCTCCACCTAAAGATTCAAATAGTAAGCATCTGAGAGAAACAGCTTTCCTGACTGGGTGAGAAATGTGACATCCAAGTTTTGTTCTGTTTCTGTCAAAGTCTACAGCTTATCTAAACAGTTTGCAATTACCCCAACTAACACCTCTGGGAAGCTGGAGCTAAGGTTGCATATGTTGCCTGTAATTTAGGAACTTGATAAAAATATAGATAATGTTGCTTAAATAAAATGAATCTGAATTGTAAGAAATGGGAGGTAAGATTACAGATAATATGCTGGAAAGGACAGAAATGCAGAACTAGCCGGGAATGCGGAGTTCTCTGGAGTACGCCTTTGAATATTGTGTATCTACGCGGGAGATCACAGCACCTGTTAAATTTAATACATATTAAATCTTGTCATATCTTATATATCTGGGCAAATGTAGCATACCTTCATATTTTGCTGGCAGCTTACAACTCCCAGATTTCGGTTTATGTTACAGAAAGTATGTAGTCAACTCCCAATGAAAAGCTGATTTAAAGGGCACCACTGGGGATTGTAAGGAGATTAAATTGTTTTAATATTTTCAGTACAAGGAAGGGGGAATTTAAATGGGAAGCTGGGAATCTTTGTTCCTTATGTGAAACATAAGGGTCAAGATTTTGCCATAGATACAAGAGTTGGAAGATAGTTTCTGGTTGCATAATGTCCATATGTCCTGGGTGGGTGCTTAAGACATCCTTAAATCACATATGATGCACATTGATGGCTCATCTTGTCAATGTACAGAGGGACTGCAAATCTATGAGGTTTTTTCATTACTGTAAATGGATAATGTGCAAGGAGACAAAAGCAGACTAAAGGTTGCTGAGATCTTGAACTTTCTGGGGGTTTAGATCTTTAAGTTACCTTGCTAAATTTCCAGTTAAACCTACTTATTTTAAACTCTAGTCTTTCACCATAACTTTTCACTCTTCAGCTATGAATAATTTTTTTAAAAATTTTATTTTAATTTAATTTAGATTGTTGGAACGCTGGCTTTTCTGTGGAAGAAATGTCACCCCTTTCTAGAATAAAATTAATCTTGTGCAAAAGGCCAGCACAAGACCTTATTTAAATTCCAGGGTGGGACGTGAAACCTGTGTTGGCCACTGTGGTCATATTCTGCCCTTACAGTCACTCTGTTCTCCTAGCAGCACTGCACCACACTGCCCATCGCTGCCAACTTGTCCATCATAAAAAGTTCATGCAAACCTTGCTTCTAGCTTAACCCCTCACAAAGCTCTAGCCATATATAGCAGACTATATCCATGCTACTTGTGAGTTATCACAGTTTTTGTGTGAGAGAGGAGGAAAAAGGGAACAAGAAAAGCTGGAGGGTTTTCTCTCCACTCTACTCACTCCCAAGATAAAAAATATCACATTTTATACTATTTTATTCTTTATTTTTTAGCACACTGTGTACCCTCTCAAAGCACCATTTCCTCTACTTCTGATAGGAACTGATCAGGCAAAGAATAAAAACCACACTAATAGCTTACTGTTTGCACAGAGGGAGAGCACCTGTGACCCGAGAAGCTCAACTACAGCTGACAAAGCCTTCTGAATCTTTGGATTGATGGTGTTTTCATGGAGGAAAATCGGATATACACAGCTCCCAGTCACCTCCTCAGTGTTTATCACTGCTTGGGTAAATTCATCCACACCACTGAGAATTCAGTATATGCTGTATCTGAGAAGGAAAGCTACACAAAATTTTAAATATGTCATAGCTGCCTGGGATGGGCTTCTTGAGGCTCATAAAAATCAGCAAGCAAAGCTCTTAAAGCATCCATAGGTCTTTTTCAGCTTAGCTAATAAACTTTTACTAAACTAGTCATAGGCACCAGTCATTGATGACATCATCAGAGAAAAAAATTGTAAAATAGAGATACAAAAGATATTGGTATAAATAATTAACATGTTTTCCCAGAAAAAATGTAATTTGGGGTTAATCAAAACTATTCACAAATTCTTACTGAATTTAGCAAGTCCACAGAGATTTTTTTGGAAGGAGAGGAAAAAAATAATTTTGACATTTTTCTTGATAAGCATTTTGATTTTTCCCCACATTATTTTGTTTTGAAATTTGCCTACAGATAGTATTCTTAAGAATTAAAAAACAATTTGCAAAATTGAAATGAATTATCTGCTTTGATATTAAAGAAAAGGCATCTTGAAACAATTTTTTTATTTTGCTGGGAGAAAAAATTCAGTTGTATTAGCAAAAAACATTTATTTCAGTATTATCAACTCAGAACTCAAGCTGAAAAACCACCTATTGATAAAGCACTAATATGACACATTCAACAACCAGCATTCAGTAACCATAAAAATGGTTGACATTGAACACGCATGGACTTGGCTCAATTTCGCCAGCTCTTTCCCCAGCCCCTAACCCTCTGTTTCTGCAATTGAGAGGTAATAGGTAATTACACGGGAGGTTGTCCTTCAGTGCGCACTGCAGTTCCAACTGGCAGTCCTCCATCAGGCAGGGAAGGGAGAAAGACGACCAACTGAAAAAGACTGCCCCTTTTACTGATTTTACTTTCTGGGCCCCTAAAAGAACCTGAAAACCTAGAGTCAGTGGAGAAAACCCATGGTCTTGGCAGATCTGGAATTTTCCAGCCCATGTTGCTTTTGAGTCATGACAAGCCAAAAAAGTAAAAAAAAAAAAAAAGAAAAAGAAAAAGAAAAAAAAATTTAAAAAATCTGTTTAAAAGAAAGCTTCAGTTTCTGTATGAATCCAAAAATGCCTCATCCAATTTGTCTCAAATTTTCCAGAAAACTTCTGCTCTGACATGAGATCATATATATGAAATGTAAGACAGACTGGTTTGTAGTTTTGGCAAAGCTGGGAGAGAAGACAAATTGGATTGTACTTTTAAAAAGAGAATTGCGGTCTCATCTTTGAATTATCACCTATTTAGGCAAGTCCTGCCACTCATGACACTTTAATCATTAGAAATTATTAAAAGAGCAGTAAATACGTTACTAGGACCTACTTTGCACTGGCAAAGAGATCATAAAGCATGTAGGAGGGGGATGAGGCATAAGAAAAATAGGGATGCGTGGGGAGACAACATAGAATAAAGAGGAAGGAGTTACAAAAACTTGTGAAGATGCTGTGTGCAAGGAAGAGCTGACAAGGAGCTCAGGGGACTGTGTGGTATAGTAGGATTTTAAGGACCGTAGGGGACTGTAAAGTACAGAAGAGAAAGAACGAAGAGATGTTGAGAGACTGGGGAGGTGAAGACCCTCCTGAGGAAAGAGAAAGAAAGAAAAAGTAATTTTCTGAGAGAGGATGGAATAACTAGAGTCGTCTCAGATCAGAGAGACCGGAAAGCCAATTTATGCCATTGCTGGAATAACATATATATAAAAAAGTGGATGGGCTCGTTACTTGAGTTGGCTTGGGACACCCATCTTCCCAGCATTTGTACTGCAGGAGAGCACCAGTAGACTACCACCCACCTTGCTGCCAGCTCCTTCTGCACTGCAGGGGAATCACCAGGGCTCCCCCAGAATGCACCCATGCAGGCACTGTTAAAGAGTAAAGTCAACACAAAAATTTAACTAGTAAACCATGTTCTCAAAATGCCTTAGAAGTGGCTTACACTGCTTGAAACATGCATAAGGTTACCTGGGCTATACAAAATCGGGTAAGATCATCCAGTTATGCTTTCAGCATACTGAAGGTCACCACCTTAAAGAAATGAAACACTTCAAAATAAAATACCTAATGATAAACTACAGCACCCAGTAATAATCTGCAACAAAATAATTCTGAGCTACAACTCCCCCCAACTCCTGTTTTAAACTCCTTTGAATGCCTTGGGATTATGGCTTTTATTACTTTTTGTCATGATTTCATTTTTCCTTTGCAAGGAAGAAAATCTCTGTTACTCTTGGAAAGACACGGGAGGGAACCTGAGGTGTCATGCAGCTCACTGCCAGAAACACATATGAAGGCAGCCTACTTGGCAGGAGGAAATCTACTGGCCCTGCCTGTCAGCCGCATGTGTTTCCTGGTCTTTATTCTCCCTAGCGTTACCACATGTCACAAAGTACGTTACAAAGCATTAACAGGAATTGCAGGCTTCCCACCCAAACAAAAACACAGAAAACAACTCTGCAATTAAGTATCCATAACAAATTATGAACCCTGAAGATGGGTCATTGCTCCTGATTAAGATTAAGATTAAGTCTTCATTAAGACTTTTGACTTTTGCACTTTTTTTAGGGGTGAGGGGGAGCAGGGAGGTTTAGTTTAGTTTTTCCCTAATCATTCTGCCTTTTGAGGGGAGAGCCAGGACTATGGGCATCTAGGTGATGTCATGTGCTAGACAGCCGCCATACAGAGAACATGAAGTTTTCTACCCAGCTCCTGGCAAACCTGTGGCAGATGCCATGTGACTGGGACCAGAGAGAAGCGCTCCACTGAGACGCCACAGGCACGATCCCCATCCTTTAAAAGGTGCAAAGGGGCCACTGGCACAACCCATGCAATTGATCTGTGGGCAGATGTTTTATCCCAGGAACTCTCTTTTAGCCCTCATTTCCTCCAAGGGCTGGTGTCCAGGGAAGGACTATGTTGGCTGAAAGGAAGCAGAACACAGGACCGTAATGAACCTCTCGAGTCACCAAAGCAGGCAATCGCATCATGTAATCCCTTTAAAATATATACCAGCCCTGTCTTAAAGTTTGTTCAGCTTCCAGTTTCCATTATTCCTACTGATGCTTTTCCTCACTCTCCCAATTCACAGCACACATTTGCTCAGAGCCATTTGTTCTCATGCCAGGATGGTCACTCAGCTTATATTGGTCTTCTGTACCCCGGCCACTTGGCCCTGACTTATGCATAGAGAACATGAGTATCTTCTTCCTGCTCTTCTCACAGCTAAGTTAAAAAAGACAAATTGTCTTGGTCTCCACACATAAGACAGGCTTCCTATTTGCAGCCACTCCAGCAGGCATCCTCTGCAATTTTACTTCCAGTTTAGACTTCGCAGTGTGTTCTCGTTGAACTCTTATATCATGATATTAAAAGTCAGCCTCTGTTAGAAATGCCTCAATACACTGTAGGATGACATTTGTTTTCTCCACGGTCATATCACAACGGCCACTCACAGCCAACCTGCAATCAAGTAAAAAACTCCAGTTCTTACCTTGTTCTGAGCAAACTTGCCATCCCCTTTCTATGCACCAATATTCACAGCCATCTGCTTTTTCCTGTGTGAATCATTACCTTTTCTGTACTGATGATGTCCCCAGCTCTGTGCCATCAGCAAAAGTTGTCAGTGCTTTCTCATGTTTTGTACATTACTGAAACTGTTAGACGAGATCTGTCCCGCTCCACATGCACCTCCCATACTGCTCCTTTCCTGAGACAGTTTGGCCTGGGAATCACGAGATTTTTGGGTACATCAATGGAAAGATGTTGTCCGGCCAGAGAACCCAGCCCCCAAGAGAGAATGGGAACTTGAACTACAGACCCTATAATGCAATACACAAGCTGATTTTAATAATGAAATATGGCTCAAAAAATCAAAAGAAAACGTAACTCAGGGATGTTGAAATGTTGTGGTTTAGGTGAAGATGTCAAAAAAAATTACCTTTCTGGATAAAGCCTTTCAGAACTTCCACTCTGCAGGAAGGTGGATGCTCCAAGCATTTGATATGCTAATGCTAAGGCTATTTTTAGAAAAATGTTACCTAAATATTTATTACCATTCATTACTAAAATTCAAAATGAAGGTCACTTTTGGATCAGCCACATGAGACTCAGAGAGATTCAACTGTAAGACAAATATTAATATATTTATACACCGAATGATAGAGGTGATAGTTTGCATAGTTGTCATTTCATAAGCAAAAACAATGGGAAAATGTAGGCTAGATTGCAAGGTTGCTAATTGAGCAAAACACTCCCTACCAACAATATGGATTTTGTAACAAGGAGTAATATGTGTTGGGATTATGCCCCTGTTCTCTGTCATAGTAGTTGAACATTTAACTTGCTGGAGCAAATTGAGAAAAGAGGAAATGTCTGTACCTGTAGCACCCCTCTTTTTTGCTCTAGTGTGTAAAATTCATGGAATTAAGCTGGTTGTTCTTGCATCTGCCTGTGTTCTCAGTGTGGCATTCCCCACTATTGTTAATCTGGTTACCTCACTCTGGGTGGGAATCAGCCATGATTTCATCCTGAATTTAAAACAATACAGCATAAACAATTACATGAAACCATAGACAATGGAGAAAAATTCTGTAAATATGTTTTCTGACTTTTAAAAATTTCAGGGTTTTTAATCAAACCTTTCCAAACTGACTTTGCAGAATAATCATGCTATGCAAAATACATCAAATCGGCTTCTGCAAAATAAAAGCAAAATGTCTTTCAAATGGGCAGGTTGGCTTCTTTTATTTTAATTTCCCATGTTTTGCTTTTTCTTTAGGAGACTATGTCAAAGTGAAAATGCTGTATAAATTATAGACATGATCTATGACGCAGAACAATATTTATAACATGCCTTTAAAGTTATGTAATGCTGAGAACAGAAATGCAATTAAAGTAGAGAGAAGAGGAGAGGAAGTTCTGCGCTCTGCAGAGCGTGCTGTCTCATCTTTTAAACGATGCAACATGATGGAAACCAATAAATGTTTCTGCAGAGGTGACTGGTTTCTCGTATGATGTATTGATATGGGAGGGGTTGATCTCGAAGATGCATTTTTTCAAAATCAATTTTTCAAATTCATTTGGGGAAAACAATGACATTTTCATTTTCTTTGTAAGAAAAGTATGTGCTAGCTTCCCCATATGTTCTCGGAAAAATGCAGGCAAAAGAGGGCATTTGGAAGTTATTTTCTAGTTTGTACTAAATTATTTCACGTGTTTCAAAAATAAAAAGCCATGTTTATACGCATGGATATATTTGAGAGAGCGACAGACAGCTTCTCAGAAATGGGAACCCAAGATGACAGTGGCATCAGAGACTTTCTCAGGATGACAGCTGCACTAGAGAGGTCTCTTGTTTTCCGCTGACAGAGCAGGGGTAATTAATTTTGTGATGTCACTTTCACAACAGATATTATTTTTATTTATTTGCTTTTCATGTAGCAACCTTAATATTTATCCCTCACTTGTTCCCATCTGCCACATTCTGCTCTGTACAACTGTTTGTTTGTGACTGATAAGTACCAGAAATGTGCCAAGTATTCATCTATGTAAAATGCCCATAGGATATAAGGTATCGCAATCATTAGCCCTTTTCAAAACATATCAAATATAACTTCAGTGTCATGTCCCAGAAGTTCCTCACCATATAGCCGCCCATCCTTTTTGCCTTCTAGTGCTCCAAACAGAGGGAAGATTGATCGGAAGACCTGACACCCCACAGCCACATAACCAGTACTGCACAGCAGTACCCGCAGCATTAATGACATTTCTATTGAGAAATGTTAGCTTGCATCTATGAAGAGTTGTTGTCTGGGTAACTCATGCCGCTATGCCTCTCTAGTATGGTGCCCTAGAGAACTTCTTAATGCCCTACCACAATGGTGCACCAGGAAAGGACTGATGGTGAGAGAGATGCTGTGTGAAACACTAGTCTGACAACTAGGGAGAAGAGAGGCATCAAGTAAACCATGTAAAGGAGTACACTGCAAATCTTAATTTCTGGGGACATGGTGATTTTTTACTGAAAGAATTCAAATTCCCTGGGAAAATGCCCAAATCAAATAAAATTCAACACTTTCCACCCTGCTCCACATATAAACAAAAAGAGAGCGTGAAAACAAAGAAAAAACATCCAACTACAGTAATTTGGAAGTGGTTTATGCTCATTATTATCTCATTTGCTTGATTTTCTTTTGGGGGCTTGATCTGTTTGGGGAATATGAATTTTGCCTTTCCCTGTATTAGAAGAGCAGGGTGTATATGAAGGGAAATGCAGATCAAAGCCTGAGGACACATAAAGGAGAGAGATCACAGAAATGGAGTGGAGGAAAGGAACAGGGTAGGGAACACAGAGGAAAAGTTGAGAAGGCTGCTAGTTATTAATGCCAAAATAATATCCAGCAACTACACTCTGAGGGTCACAGCCTGAAGACATCACCAAAGGTGATGGAGAGAGCACTGGGGATCACAGTCAAACTTGGCTCTCTTTCCTCCTGCTCCTTTTATCTTCCAAGACACGATAGCAGCAGGTGAGAGTGTTGCATCAGGCTTCGAGTCCTGCTCTAGACCATTCCCATGCACTGGTTTTACATGGCAAAATGTAACAGAAATTTTATTCTGGTAAGTCTCCATGTATATAATGCACAAATGCACTTTCCAGAGAAAGGGCTTCATAGATCATTCTCTTCTGTATTAGATAAGGAGGATCCTGAAGGAACCTGGACTGATTTGCAAGACTGCGCAGAAAGATAATTAAGATCTTGTATATTCAGGCCTATTTAACAGAAGGGAGATTATTGTCGATCACAAATTCAGTGGTGAGAGATCAGCTCCTCACACATTTTAAAAATTGATCTTTCTGTTAAGACACTCAGATTTGGCAATCCTACCTCCTCAAACCCAACCATGTGTACTCAGCTGAAGCTGCTCACCATGCTCAGGCATCACCAATGGCTACACTTGCATTTCTCCCTCACAGAATTATCAAAAGTGAACAGACTGGGACTTTTGCAATAATAACTTTAGAAATGTGAAAATTTCTAAACAAGAAACTTGACAGGAGAAAACTAAAATCAGCATTTTAGCAAGTCAGATAAGCCTCACATGAGATCCTCTTTGAAACGGATATAAATGCATCAAAATGGACAATTAATTGCAGCAGGTTAATTGTGATGAAAACGTTCTTGCTGTAGTTATGTTATTATACCTTGATTTTGAACAAGATCTTATGAATTCTGACCTATTTATTCACCTCTCCAGCAAAGACTATGCCACACTTAGAACTGGGATCAGGCTAGTTTCTTAAGGATATAATTCGTTATTTAAGGAGCAAATATAGAAAACAAAGGTGTTCTTCTGACTGAAGCAGGCTTCAAGGACCCAAGGATTAGCAAAGTGAGGACTGAGCCATGTAGATACATGATTGTACCCTCTTACCAGGCAGAGGGGTGCCAGAATAACATTCTGTGCTCTTCCAGGAGTCTGGATACAAGCCAGCGCCAACAAACTGTACGTACAGAAAGACAAGCCACATGCTACAGATCTGAGCTTACCCCACCATGCTGCAGAGGTTTTGAGTAACCATGGAGCAGCAGACACATCCAGCAACTTGGAGTGTGAAGTCAGGGCTACTGCTGTCTTAGCCCTGCCTCATTAAGTCTGTGCTGGGAAAGAAAAGGGTGTGCATAATATTTTTAACATTTCCTTTTTAAAAGCCTAGAACTGGGAAAAGAAAAGAAAAACAAACACACACATTTTTGAACAAGTGACAAAAGCTGACAAATCCTGGCCCCAAAGTACTTAAGCTCAGAAATGGCACCCTAAACTCTGGGGTTTAGGTTTTGAGAAGAATGTGAACAACTTAGAGAAAAGAAGATTATTTTGAGGAATCTTCCATTTTCAGTAAAAACTCTTCTTTTTTTTTTTTTTTGACAAAGTAAAGTTTCGATGGACATTTTTTTAGCTAGCTCTACTTAGTATCAGATACATGTTATAGCTCTAAGACCAGCCACACGGGCTCCTTTTGCTAGGACTCTAGTAAAATATAAGCTCTTCTTTGACTCCACAGATATGAAAGGAAGCCAACTTCTTATGTTAGACTTTTGTTTTCCTCTTTCTGCTCTTCAGGACAAGTGAAGAGTTCTAAAAAATAAGCTGAAGTAGAGGCATGCACGCTAAATAGACACAACATACGCGTGCTGTGGTTCCAGAATCGTAGGTCATTATATTTGGTAATACCTCTCAGAAAACTTCAAGACAAGAGTCAAGCAGAAATAATTTTTATCGAACACTCCACTTTCTGCATTGCTCTCCTCCCACTAAAAGAAATATGGATATTTGCATAAAAACTGCTTTGGTCTTCATTTTGGTTTTTTAAGATGCACATGTCCTGCTGTTAAATTCTCACTGGGATTCACAGATTTCCTCAGAGCAACCAACAGCGATGTGATAATCTTGGACTAACCAGGACTCCTGACACTCGGGCAAAGATCAAAAAACTAAGAGGCTGTTTTCTTGCAAGTACTCTGAGAAGTGTTAAAACTTGGAGCCAGAGGGAGAGCATATAGATCAACTAGTGGGCTGCTAGTTCTGCCATCCTGCCAAATCTACATTTGTTAGACTTGTAATAGGGACAGGCCAAACAGACTGGGGGCCACTTGTGCCAGGTCCAGATGCAGAGGAAAAAACCAGACTCTGCCCCACAGAGTTTATGCTACAAATGCCGCTGACATCCCTGAAATCAGATTAACAGGGCTGCCTCTATCCACAGAAGAGGCTTTTTTCCTAAAAATGCTCTAGCCTGCCTGAGTTCAGTAAGCTGCTTGAACATAGTATTATGGCAGTCACTGGAGTAGTCCCTTTCATCTTAATGGACTACTCCCACACTCCACACATTTAAAGGATGCTCCAAATTGGAGTCTAGAACATCACATTTCTGTGCTCCCGTTTGATCTCCGCTCCAAAAGTGTGCCTGCGCAGTGAAGTCACTTCTCTGTAACTGGGTTGTCTCTGACTAACACATACAAAATGTTGAATAAAACATCATAACAGGCATTTCACAGGCTGTGAAAAGAGACTGGTGGCAGGCATGGTTCCACACATGGTACATCAGGTGCCACCGCCTGCTCTACAGGAGGAACATTCATGGAAATCAAAGGCAAGATGGTAAATGTGTTTAAAATGTAACTTCACTACAAAACTCATACAAAACTGTTCTCAAGTCTTGCACTAGGGGAGAACGAAACAAGAATAGGATCTTATTCCTTTCCTACAGCAGCCCTTCCTAGCACTGTACTTCTAATTTTCCTTCAGATTATTTTCATACTCTGAGTTCATTTAGAGCTGGTTCCCAGATGACCTCCCTCTCCCAGCTGCGCAGGCTGGAGTTCTCTGTCTACAGGGCAGGTGCAGCACCAGCAGATGTAGCATGAGTTTCTCCACGTATTCACAGAGCACATCCATGGAAAAAGGACTTTTTTCACACAACATGCGATTACACTCTGGAACTCACTGCTCCGGGAAACTGGTACAGCTCAAAACATAACATCAATAAAAAACAACCAGATATTTATGTGGCTTTCAAGAACATCCACAGTTGTCACAGGCAATAGCAAACATTTTGTACTTGAGGGTTTATGCCACTTCCTAACTCCTGGAGATCTGAATGGCACTGGACAACAAGGTCAAATTAGCCTCTTTCGTTTTCTCACCCATTGTACCACAGGATCCTCAAGTCTTCCTCTGAAGACTTTCTTCTAGATCACGTGGGATCTGGACACTGAACTGGATGAACAGCAGTCCAATAAGGCCATTGGTTCCCACTTATCTATACCACCGAAGAAGGAAGAGGGGAGTTCAGTTGCCTGATGTTTTTCCTTCTTCACCCCTTTCCGCTGAGATTTGATAACAGCTGTCATGAACTTCAGTGCCTTTCATCCACAAAGCTCAAAGTACTCTCTGTAGAGATTATGTCCTGATATCACCAGCCTAGAAAGGGATGTCAAAAGAGCTGAAGTGACTTTTGCTAAGTGTCGCACAGCAACTGAGCGTAAGAATCAAGAAGGAAACCCCAATGTGCTTCTAGACCTTCATAATTTTGCAGCCGTGCTGATATTTTCTAGTTGAGTTGCACGTGTCATGACTCTGCCCACTGTAGGCTGGCATCCAGCCTGCTGCTTTCTTCTAATCAGACTCTGGCTTCTTGCATTGGGATTGTGGTGGGCTCTGCTTTGAAATGAGATGCCTGAAAATGGTTGACACCTGTAGTCCTCTGGCTCTCGGGAAAATTTGTTAACCTTCAAGAAAAGTCTTGGAGAGGAGGGACTTTCAAGTTTTACAAGATGGTGAAGTTCTCTTTGGTTCCTTTAAAAAGCATTAGCAAAGGTCAGATTAACAAGTCAACACTGAAACTAGATACAACCAAGACTCCCAAAATTGATGCAGAAAAGAAAAGAGGTGGGTGGGGACTGGGTGTGGGGGAG
>WAAD01042313.1:86398-132488 GCA_013389945.1 Fregata magnificens
AAAGGCCCACAACACAACATTGGCTCTGATCCTTTCCCCCTTGTTGGGCCTGGGGCACACTTGATAAGGTGAAGGGAAATTGTAAAATTAGACCTGGCAACCTACACAGAGAGGCCCAGTGCAAGGCCCTTGGCCTGAGGCAAGCTGAGAAAGTTGAGGAATTGTGGGGGAAAGGGGACTTGGCAGGCTAACTTCCTGTGGCTGCATCCAGGGCTAATTAGTTTTCAGTGTTCTGTGTGTGTTTGAATGGAAACGAGCCAGCACTGAGAGGCACGGGGTGAGGAAATCAAAAACACATGCACCGAGAAGGAAGAAGGGGGGGAAAAAAAAAAGGAAAAAAAAAAAAACCTGTCCTTTTTAGCTACATTTTCTTTTTCAGGGGGGGATCTCATCATTTTGTTCCATGAGCACTAAATCACCCCGGCTCCCCTGTCTATCACATCTCACATCTGCTTCAGAACTCATTAAACATCAAAAGGCCTGCCCTATCAGTTCTGCTTAGTTAGAAGTCTGAGTTACTAGAGTCCTAACCAGGGAAGATTTTGTATGTTTTTAATAATAGCTTAAGGAACTTCTTAGCACCCCATAAATTACTTAATGCAACAAACTCTTCCTGTGGACCAGCAAATGTTTTACAGAGGAGCTGAATGCTGCCTTAACATGCTTGTGGTCAGTCCACAGTTACATAGCAACCTGCTTAAATGAACCTTTAATCCACATTTCAGCTTAGGAATTGTTTTCTCATGTATCCTCTCCTGCCGCTAGCCCACTCTCATTTTTACTGCCGCTCTAATTTTATATAACTACATTATAACTTGTGTTTCCGTAGCATTTTGATCCGCAAGAATGCCAAGGCAATTATTAAACAGCGATCATAATGCTACAGCACCAATGAAATCTGCCTACTTCTGCCATACTTTAAATACACATGTACAGTGCCCTCCACTACTGCATATGCCAGACAAACAGTTCATGAAAATAATTTATATACAGGAAACACAATGAACACAGTAAAGGCTCCAGTGGGCGTTTGTTATTAAGAGTACCACAAGAGCTCTTTAAAATGAACTGAGCCTAGACCTAGTGCGATTTCTGAGTGCTTGTTATTCAGACAAAAGTAAATCCATTTTCATCAGAACAACACTTACAAACTTTTGTCTTTAGTGAAGAAGCTTTTTCTGCCTAATTTGAAGTTTCTGTCTGCAGCTGGTTTATCACTAGATCACTTCCATCTCTCTTTACAGAGTCAGAAAGCATCGGTTTTGCACTTTTCCTCATGCTCAGGAATGACTAAATCACTTTTGCTCACACTTTTTAAAAAATCTGACCAGTGGTCAGACTTGAAAATGTGAGTCCCATAGGTGAAAATTTCAGATGGTGACAGACAAATCAAAGAGAGGCTTTGAATTGGAAAAAACCCTGCAGCCCCAGCTTTAGCAATTATGCCCACCAGACTGATACCGATAAGCTTTGTCATCGAGTTGCAACTGTTCCTTCTTCTGTCTGAGTTTGGGGGCACATCTACACTTCAGACAGGCTGAGGTTCAGCCTTCACTGGCTCTCTAACACTCACCTTGGTGCAGATGAAACAACCTTGGACATCAGAGGTGCTATTAGACGAGGAATCAAGGAAAAATGAAGTCAATGGCAAGTTACTAACCCTTTTCTAGGATTGCTATTGCTTCACAATGAGCTGTGGATACTGCTTACCAAGGGAGACTTCCCTTCCCAAACACCACGTGTCTGGTTCCTTGCACTTTAGTGGAGGACAGTCCTGCAGAACAGCGAGGACTCCTACACCTGCGGTGGGTGCAGGACAGCCTCTAAGGGAGCACACACTCCTTATGATCACTTCTCCTTCATGCAGAGGGTTCCCAGCGCTGTCTGACCAGATCAGATTTAAAGGAAAAGTGCGAAGTTTATTCCAACATGATGCACCATTAGGGAAGATGTTACTCAGTTCAGGAACAAGTATGAGGAAATTATGTCCAATAGGGGATACCTAGTCATTTAGCCCTGTTTCAGGATCTGTGTGGCACTTCCTTCAGTGAGACTGCTGATAGGACAATTTCACAGCTGTCAGAGCTGCCAGCTAAATTCTTAGGTGATCCATGGCCTCTGTTCATTGCTCCTCTAAAGAGGGACCTTTATCTGGGATAAGCTTCCCATAAAAAAACCCCAAGTCACCAGAGGTCCTATTCAGTGTATCTGTGCCTCTGGGGACTGTCTGTAACCCTTCCCCTTGACAAGTAATGTAATTAAGACATCAGCTTATAAGAGTACATCAGTGAAATGCAATCAGCCACAGTATTAGTCTCTCTTATACTATGTGCTTAAGGAATGAAGCACCAAGCTAGTCAATAAACAAACCTCCTTGTACAATGCAAGGCTGACACCCTCTACAAAGCATGATGCTGGGGATTAAATTTAGTCCTTGAGAGTTCACATATGTTTAAGCACAGAGATGTTCAATGACATATGACTCCAAAACTACTTACTACACAAATACTTAAATGATAGAGAGGAATCAAGCTTATTACTAGCTCTAAACAGAGACTAAGCACATCAGGAAACGATGACAACTTGAAGGTAATGATGTTTAGACTGAAAAATGCCTCAGCCACAGCTTACTGTGTATGGGAACCCACATCAGGCCATAAATATTCTAGAATCACTGGAAGACTATGAATAACACTAAAATGAAAAGTACCTAGAAAGTATCGTTGCATGGGTAAGTCTTTCAAGCAGGTGGGCCACGTGCTCTGGATCTAAAGACAACTGTGCTCAGCTCTTAGCTGATGTTCTCTGATAAGGCATTCAACAGCTGTAGTCTTCTTCCTGTAACTGTTTTTTTCCTCTATATTCAAGATTTGTATCCTGCACCAGTTTAAATTAAGCACCCCTATGGAGGAAATGACAGGTTCTGAGTGAAAGAAGCTCTAGGGAGTGTGTGCGCTTTCCCACTCTTTGATTTCCCCTTCATGTGGAGCTCACACTGCCTTGGGATGATATTTACTCTTAACTTAGAGTCAAAGAACATATTTGCTTTCTGTTTTTCATTAAATACAGAGGGTTTCACAAAAGAGGCCATTTTTCATCAAAAATTGTTTTCAAGTGAAAAATATCTACCAGCTCTACTCCTGACTCTAAACAATTCCTGGCCTAGGAGCACATTACTGTGACTTTACAGTTCATAGAGTGTGACTCAAGAAATGAGAAAAATGTTTTCAAGAAGTTACCATGAATATTTTACAAAAAACCCCCCCAAAGTATTTATATCACAGCTAACAGTCCAGCTGGTAGCCTGCATGCCATCTGAGACAGCCACAGCATTCACTAGCATCAGTCTTACTCCTTTTTTTGATGACGGGCTCTACATTTGCTTTCACTCAGCCTCCTGCTTCCTCCCTCATTTTCTATCGCTTTAAACTAATTGTCAGTAGCATCATATAAGCTGAAGTGTTTTTGTCCTTCTTCTGCCTTCCTAGTCTTCCTGCACTTAAAGGTGTCCTAGAATAAGGACAACTGCCCGGGTTGAAGGAGGCAATTGAACAGAAGGTACTTGAGAGATGTCAGAGTCCTGAAGGTGCTTGATGCATTGTAGCTAATGTACCAAATGGGACATGAGGGCTTGCTCTATGTAAACGCTTTAAGGGGTGAAGTATGTCTTACTTGGGTTCTAAAAACTTTCATAAGGCATTTTTCATATGTGCTCAAATTCTTTGCGGCTTCATCAAAGCAAAATCTAGCCTCTGTTCAAGCAGGCAATTTTCTTTTTTTTCTTTCTTTCTTTCTTTTCACCAGAGACTTCCTGTGTATCTTTTTTCTAAAATGACATAAATCCCTCCCTCATCAGACCAGTGCATACAGCATATTTGGAGGCAGCTTATATAAACAAAATAAAACTGAGTTTATTAGCAGAGATTAGGTCAACCGATCCGAGCCCTACATAGTGGTGTAGTTTTGCACCTATGGAAGCCAACAGCAAGAATTCCCCTTTAGCTTCAGACTAAAGCATTCCCAATCATAGAGTTCAGAAACCATGGCTCAAATGCAAGAAGATTGTTAGACTCACTTAAAAAACATGAAATATACTTAAAAATAATAAATTGTAATATTTTTAATGTCTTTCTATATTTTTCAGCCTTCACATTTGGCCCTCTTAAGATACAAATACACTATGTTTATGGACAAAGGATGAGATACACAATCCCTTCTGCAAAACAAATAAACAAACATATTATCTGTCACAAGACACGCTGGCAAACAGTATGAATTAGCAGCATGAAGTGAGGTGAAAAGGCACAGTGGAAGTTCAGTCTGATTTTAGAAAAACACCAATGCTCCCCTTTTCCAAGTTCTGAGACACAATATAAGGTAACAAAAATAAAAAGACATCTGCACTCAGAAGACCTGATAATGCATTCCGTGTTGGCAGGACACTGTGAGCTAGCTACTACATGCCAGTAATGCAGCCAAAGAAGGCATCATTGCCCAGGAAGAGAGGCAAGCTGAAGTCATTAGGGATATGCTAACAATACAACCACCGAGTTATAACTGTGCATCATGATTTCTCTAGAGAGCTAAGCAGAAAATAAAACTGCTGCCTCCTCTGATGGAGTATATCCAAAGAATGCAGAAGCAATGCTGTTTGACATCTCTAGAGTGAGTCCTCCCAGTAAGCAAGACACTGGATATAGAAAGCAGGTGTGATTTTTTTACCATCTCCGCAACATCTGTCCATCTAAATATCTAAGCATTGGTAGTACATACAGCACCATGATATATAAAAGTCCCAGTTATTATCCCAACAACATAAAGCCACAGTCCAGCAGCTGAGAGAATTTTAAATTTTATTTCTTCTCCTCATTTTCCATTTTCCTCTTTGCCTTCATTTGTTGTTGCTGTTGTTTTTGTTGTTGTTTTAAGCTTCAGTGAAGACAGGAGTTTCTACATTTTATTCACAGAATGCCAAGGTTCCATCTCCACTGGAAAGCAAGCCAATTACTGGGAAAACTTCATCTCCTGCTCTCATGCCATTGCTTTCAAGTCTGACAGTTTCATAACACTTCCTGTAAAATAATACAGAAACTATACACCATATCATTTGATTACTGAAAGCGTATAATTTCACCCTTGTTTATCACCTAATTTATTTCTTCACCTATATATTATTGCTCTTGCAAACTATGTGGCAGCACATACTGTCACTCAACTGGAAAGAATGACAGTTTTAGCAAAGAGCTGAAAGGTAAGGAAGATCCTTGTCTGCACGTATTCTGAGGTTCAGTTTTCTCTGGACCAAAGTTATAAATAAATTTCCTGCAAATCAGCAGCACTTGGTTTTGGCCAGACCAATGTCTTCTGCAGCATGAATTTTTCCTTAACAGTGGCTCTTACTCTCAGATATGTTCACTTCAGCTTTGCAGACTGAGTGTTTTACTCCTGAATTCTGTTCTCGACTACTAGTGGTTCTTTCTCTGAATGTGTTAATTAAATCTCTGCCTTTCCTCCCACAGAATAAGCACACTGTGTTTCCATTTTCCTGTCTAGAAAATTACACCAATAATGCAAGAAATAAAAAATAACATAAAAAGTTACCCATTATTTGAAATCATCTATATTCCTGGGCAGCCATCCTTCCAAGGGCTAGACTTTCTGAGATCTAGTTCAACAGTTCATGCTCCCTGAATGGTTTGCCCTTCTTCCTTCCTTTCCCTTTGAAAAACAGATTTTAAAGAATCTAGATTAAGGTTTAACTCATTCTTCTTTTGCTGCTCTTCTCCTCTCCCTTTGAGTCTCGGGTAACTCTTGCCTTGACGGTCTCTATCCCAACATTTTCATTTACGGATCAGTTGCGTTTCAAACCTCCCGTGTCAGAACAGCCCCTCGTTACATATGCTGCCTGCTTCTTGTTCTCTGAAAATGTTTTTTTCATAAAGGAATGCTAGCTCTTTGTGCTGTAATTACAATGGGTCTGCAAGAGAAGGCTCTGGGGAAAGGCAAACTGTGAGGATGTCTTCATGGTGACTTCTTAGGAGGGCTATGGGAAGGACACAGCTCTCCCAGGAAGGAAAATGGTTCCTCTCCCAGAGCACATGATGTATATCAGGGATATACTGAAGGCACGGCCATCTGTGGAAAAGCTCTGAATTTCTCTGCTTCTACACATTTAACACTAGTGGGAGGGTGTAAAAGTGAAGACACTGATGGGAAGAACTAGCTTTCTGTCAGCCTCGCTATGTCCATTCAGAAAAGGATGATATGAATGCACACAGCTGCCCTTCCTCTTCCACTGAGGATCCCAGTTTTTTAGTGCTTGTTCTCTCATCCACTAGAATCAAAATTGCAATGCCCCAATTCTACTTTACTGCGGTTTTATTCCTATAAATTCCCATGGAAGTCAAATGGAGCCAACTTGAGTAAAGAGTAAGTAAACAATGAATGATTGAGGGTTTGGTCCTACATTTCCTAATCTTCTTTTATCGTCTCTATTTTTTTCTTAACTTTTTTCTTTTCTTTCTTTTACTTCTTCACTACACTAGTGGATTCAGTAATTCACTCCATGTCCTGTGTCAGCAGAACATCCTCGGTCCTGGTGCCATACTACTCTCTGCCTCTCTCATCCTCTCCAGCCCTCTCAGATGGCAAAGCAGATACCAGACAGTGTCTTCACTGACAAGATTCCCTCCATTCTGAACAATAAAGTTATTTTTCCCATTCAGTTTAGGAAAATATTTTGTCCTTCTTTGACTAAAGGGAATTTCTGAAATTTCTGAAATAAAGCTTACGCTCCTCCCTAAACTTGGCATTTTGTGGCATTTGCTGGTTTGAGAACATTTTATTCTTATTCTCTTCTGCCTTAGCGTTTAGCAGCAAATGCACATTTACATTTGTTTGCTCCCTTTTCTTGTGATATTACTTAAAAAAATGAATCGGTACACTTTTCATTGCTGAATTGCTGAGGCTAAAATTGCCTCTTTACCCTCTTCTGTTCTGTATGGCTTGTACGCCTCATGCTGTCCTTCCAGTTTTAAGTATCGCTTTATTAAATTTCAGGGTTTGCTTACTGCGTTGTAATATGCATCCATTAGCACAGCCTTATCCTCAGAACTACTTATCTGATTCACAAGCTCCTTGTACATTAGTACATTCAGATGTTCCTATTTTTAACGTTTAAAATAACTCCATCTTTCAGCCTTTGTTTATCTTCTGATGTTAGGAGAACCCATCAGACTATTTGTGTTAAGCAAAAACTTGTGCTTCTTATCAGGTTTAGACATACACTGGAGGAGCAAACTCATCCATCATGAATCATTTACACCTGTACATGTCACCAACTCATGATCATTCACGGTGCTTTGGAAACACGTGTACATAATGCCAAAATGAGATCATCTCTTACACGTTGTTTCCACACATGTGAAGCCCCTACCTGTGAAAAAAGAAATGCAACTATTAGTTACAATCGTAATTTTGCAAAATTGAACAGAGGAATTAACACTAGCCTGACAATCAGACCCAAATCTTCTCTTCGAATCATCGCTGACAGGAATATTTTGCTGAAATCCCCAAAGTCAAAGCTCAGCTATACAAATAAATACTGTAGCAGATCCTGACAGGAAGACGTTCAGCCCAATCTTTTCCAGATGGCAGTGATGGATGGCTGTGTGCTTCTATTTATTTGGTTTCCCAGGCAATGGTGTCCTGCTTTCACTGGTCATCACTTGAAGTGCTTTGGCTTACAGACCAGCACAACAGTGGTGTACGCTGCCAGACAGGTATTCTGGTGGGTTTACTCATTGCTTGGATGTCATGACTGTGAAAAAGAAGCTAAATTTTACCACTTTGCTGGGATTATCTTTTCTAAAAACTGCACGCCTTGAATTTGTGACGAACTCTTGGCACAGGACTCAAGGAGCTCCCAGGTAAAGCAGAGACCAATCATACATAACTTGCTGATTGCTGAGATACGCCAGTTCTGAAAACAATACAGTGACCTAAAGAGGAGAGAGAGGAAAGACATCCAAATCCCAAACCACATTGACTGAAAATGTGGCTGTCACTATTGTTCTGTTCTGTAAAACACATGGTACTTTACATAGGGCTATAAAACAAACATCCATAGATCTGGGACTTACGTTATAGAATAATGTGTGGGGAAGAGTTGAGCTGGGATACAAAAGGCTTCTGAATCCAGACCATTCATTTTGCCTGGCCATGCCTGAATAGTGAACCAAAGTTATTAGCAACAAACATGTTTGGTGGCCTAGGTAAAATGATCCATTGCCTCCAGATGATGTTCATTTTGCAGGCATCCATACCAGGGAATAAAATGAGAAGAGAACTGCTTGGTGCAGGGGTATGAGTTGCATGGTGCTAGCACATTGTAAGCAATTTGGGGAAGAGGCTGTATTTTCATAGAATCATAGAACCATAGAATCATTTAGGTTGGAAAAGACCTTTAAGATCGTTGAGTCCAACCATAAACCTAACACTGCCAAGTCCACCGCTAAACCATGTCCCTAAGTGTTGTCTTAGTGTAATTTGAATAGGGAAACAGGGTGAGAACAAAATGGTCTCCAAAAATCTGTATATTAGAACCTTTAGAGTAAAAAGCTACATTTTGACCAAAGAGAAAAAAAAGCCTTCACAGAAAGATCTTCCCCTGGTTCCTTAACGATGTGTTCATACAACATCAAGCATAACGGGGCTATATGGATGACTGGGGCTTTTGACGCTACTGCTAACATAGCAATGGATAAATGCAAATTCTTGATAGAAGAACTTCCTGGTGAAACCAGGTGACAGCTGAAATGTGGAGACACCCAGGACTGAATGCATAATGGGAACAGACAGAAAGAAATACATGCCCTTCCCATGGTCTCAAGTCACAAACTTACTTACAGAGTCATTTTTAGGAAGGCAATACAGCCAATACAGTGCAATTATGATAAAGCCTCCTTCTAAATGAAAGCACACACACTAACATCAGTAAGTGGACAGATTAGGGGCAGGTTTCTTAAAAAAAAAAGCTTTATCTGGAATCCAAAGACAGCAGGAAGTGAATGAAATTGGTTGAGGCTGTGGGGATGTGGTCACGCTTCTCTGTGTAGACGAACAGATGGGCAGCAGAATTCAGCATGTGCTGGTTTGGACAGCTAGGACTCAGGGAAGTCATAGAAAGGGAATTATAAGAGTATGAGAAAATGAAGGCAGGCTGAGGATTTCAGCAGAGGCTGAGTTGCAACACCCGTGAGCTCAGGCACAAGTCTTGCGAAAAGCAGTCACTGCCTACTAGATTAGAGACTAAGGTTACCTGTCGGGCTGAACCATACTATTCAACAAGCAGAAAAATGAAGTTATAAAAACACTAGTAGCCATTGCAATGACAGATAATCTGAAGTCAGAAATAAACTAGTGTGCCTGTTTTTTATGCTGCCTACATTAATTAGGCTCTCCTGTGGATGCACACTATGGTTCTACCTTTAATTACATGACCATATGACACTTTTTCTTTAAAAGTTTCACCTTCAGGCTGAAAAATTAGAACCACTAAAATAAGGCACACTAGTGGCACGGGTATGGCTCACCAACAGGATAAGATATTTTTTCACACAACACAGCTCTAAGTTGTGTTATCAAATACCTGACAGCAATATTAGGTTGTCAACTTCTTTAATCCTAACTATAGAGATGAAGACCTCTCACAGTGTTATTCACAGGTAAATGAATAAAAAAGGAATTCATGATTCTCAGTTTTCACTCAGAGCCTGGAAAGGTATGAAGACTCTTCCTTTTCTTTCCAATTTGGCCCTTTTAACCCGTCCTACTATGGCTCTCTGTCCTGCTTCTTCCTCACCTTTGGGCATATAGTCCTGCTTTCCTCATCCAGCTGTTCACAGCTGCCTGCCTCAGAAAAATTACCTTGGCCCCACACCACGACAGAGCAAAATCTAGCCTCAGGCTTTCAGCCAGCCCATTCTGATTCCCTCTCTTACCCTCCTGCCACCATGTGCCAAGTCACAGTCTCTTGCCCAGGTACACCCAGTCCCTGCCAGAGCTCCAGCCTGCCAGCAATGGCCGAGCTGTCTAAAGAGACACCATAGCTAAGGAAAGTGAGGATTTTAAATGGGTTGTGGCAGTAATTTATTTTATACATACTCTTGGCAATAAATTCATTGCTTGCACACAATATGCTGCTGAGTTCCAGATCATTATTTTCCTAGCCACTCAGCACCAACACAACAGCTGCAGTTGGCCTGAAGAAACTGAGGAGTGAGGTGAAGACACAAGCAGCAGCAGCAGCAAGATCCCAGTTATTTGCCAAACGTGACATTTTCATACAAGAACAAAACTGAAATAAGCATAGGCAAGCTTCTTTGTTTATGATGAGAGTCTGAAAGATGATCCCAGTGACTTTAATTCACTCTTCCTGTAGAGTCTGAATAGAAAACTATCTCAGCTTTCAGGACTGTGCTCCAAGCCCACCACAAAGGAGAATAAGCAATCCCACATGCCAAAGAAGCAGATGAACAGGTAGGCACATAGATTTTATGGCTGAAGGAGAAAACTGGGAGGTTATCTTGACTTCCAGTGCAATACAAGGCACAGAACTCCTGTATAAATCCCAAAAACTTCTTGCTCAGCTGGAGGACGTCTCACAGGCAAACAGGCAGCCATAATGTAAATTTACTCAGGCACTGCAAGTAAAGAGGAATACACCGCGTTTGCTGAGGAGTTTTTTCCAGCACCTCTTTGGCCTCACCATAAGTGTCTGAACTTGATTTTCAGCGTGAACTTGTCTATCTTGCAATGTGTAAATTTGCAGTCTCTGGGTCATTTCTGCCTTTTTCTGAGCTGTCTGATCAAAATCTTCTGTCCGTATAGTTACCTACAAACCATCACTGAGCTTTCTTCTAACTTCCACTTGAGTTGCTCTCTCATTATGAAGACTCCCTTTGCAGTCATATTTGTAATTGTTTCTAAACCCTCGTCATTTTTTCATCACCTTTTTGAAGTGTAGACAGCAGAAGCGGGCACACATCTAGTGCCAGATACATATCACCAGTGCTGTTTGCAGAGGAAATATGATCTCTTTATTCAGTGTTGCCTGTTTATACACGCAGTGATTACCCAGCCATCACTCACTGGGCTCACTCAGCCATAGCACTGCACCAAAAGGTCATATACAGTCATTCACCACAAGCTGGTCTTTCCTTTCCAAGTTACTGCTTCCCAACTGATAGACTTCATCACACCAGGGCTACCTACTTTCTTTGTCCTACTAGTGTATAGCATTACGTTAACTCCAAACAGGTGAAAAAAATGACTTTTCTCCAGCAGGGTAGGAGTATGCTGTGTCAGCCTCATGCAGAACTTCACAATAAGAGCACTTTGACAACTCACCCCTACAGCACGGCACTAACTGTGGGATTTAACAGATCTGGCCAGTTCCTTTTCAGACCGTGTATTTAAGTTGCGTTTCCTGCTATCTAGGGAATATCCTTTGTGTGACAGCTCAACAAGAATTCTGCAGGCTGCACCATTTACATCCTGAGAGAGAGGGAAATTGGATATGAACCAAAAAGGAAGAAACCTAACAGGTAAGGAGGAGTCTAGGAGAGATCCCAGTATGGGTTATTTCTAGATACAGAATCCTACTTGAGTGCTCAGCTACATGCAGGGAAAAATAAATTGATCACATTCCACTCAGTCATGCTATTCATTGACTATGGGTTATGTTTGTCATGAAAATTATGTTTATTCATCTGACTTTTGGCCAACTACAGATACAACACTTTTCATCTCCTAAGGATTTCCACTTCTGTTGACATTCACAGAATCACAGAATCACAGAGTGGTAGGGGTTGGAAGGGACCTCTGGAGATTGTCTTGTCCAACCCCCCTGTTTGAGCAGGTACACCTAGAGCAGGGTGCACAGGACCGCATCCAGGCGGGTTTTGAATATTCCCAGGGAAGGAGATTCCACAACCTCTCTGGGCAGCCTGTTCCAGTGCTCTGTCACCCTCACAGTAAAGAATTTTTTTCTCATATTCAGGTGGAACTTCCTGTGTTCCAATTTCTGCCCATCGCCCCTTGTCCTGTTGTTGGGCACCACTGAAAAGAGTCTGGCCCCATCCTCTTGACACCCACCCTTCAGATATTTATAAGCACTGACAAGACCCCCCCTCAGTCTTCTCTTCTCCAGGCTAAACAAACCCAGGTCTCTCAGCCTTTTCTGATAAGAGAGGTGCTCCAGTCCCCTGATCATCTTTCTGGCTCTCCGCTGGACTTGCTCCAGCAGTTCCCTGTCCTTCTTGAACTGGGGAGCCCTGAACTGGACACAGTACTCCAGATGTGGCCTCACTAGAGCAGAGTAGAGGAGGAGGATAACCTCCCTCGACCTGCTGGCCACACTCCTTTTGATGCACCCCAGGATACCATTGGCCTTCTTGGCCACCAGGGCACAGTGCTGGCTCATGATCAACTTGCTGTCCACCAGCACTCCCAGGTCCTTCTCAGCAGTGCTGCTTTCCAGCAGGTCAACCCCCAACCTGTACCGGTGCGTGGGGTTGTTCCTACCCAGGTGCAGGACCTTATACTTGCTCTTGTTGAACTTCATTCGGTTCCCCTTGGCCCAGACCTCCAGCCTGTCCAGGTCTTGCTGGATGGCAGCACAGCCCTCCGGCGTATCAACCACTGCTCCCATTGGATCCCATTGAATCCCATGGATTCCAGCTGTGGACTGTGGAATTTCACTCAAAGAGCTTACCACAAAGGGCATGCTCTGTCAAAACAGGAGCAAAAGCATAAAGAAACTGCCTTCCAAATACGCTATTTAACCTTAGTGTAAGCTGATGCAATTCATCTGAAGACAATGTATTACTAGCTGATGTTAAGGCCAGCATCGGGTTTGACTGTCCATTCTCAGCATATCTGAACAAGCTTGTAGGTACTGGCTGAAAATATATTGGGATTCTATGATTGATGTTCTATTATTTCTGCCAATACACTGTAGAAAAACAATTTTATTTCATTCAAGTAGAGACATTTTAAGGGGAAAATATACAGGAAAAAAAGCAAAATCCCTAGGGACTGAAATCAGCAGTTCCAGGAATGGAGAATCAAGATCTCTCTATTTCAGAATTTATTGGACCAGAGAGGAGGGGCTCAAATTTGCACAAGTTTTGTGCAAAGCGACATAAACTTGGGGAACTCTATGCTGCTGACACTCTCAGCAGGGGCTGAAGACTGTTTCTGGCTGAAGTCCACACTGATTTACAATGCTCAGCATCCTATCAAGACAGCGACATACGTTATTCCTATTATCTTGCATTCTTTCCTTCCACTCAGTTGTGGAGTATCGACTCCAACACCATATAGTCCAGTGCTAGGAGAGATGGCAATCACTAAGACTTGTAATTATATTGATCTAACAGTGCAAAGGACTCTTTACTGCAGACACATTTTCCTGACCAGAACTGTGGATTTGAGTTTTACCCATGTAAAGCCCAATTACTTGAACTTCTCTCAAAACACCATGCTGCTGGTTGTGTGCAAACTATGCTGCATATACTTAGAGCCTTTTTAACTAGAAAACTAACAACACTTTTGACCAACCACTGAAGCCATTTTAGCTATGAGACAAGAGAATTGCACTGTGTTCACCACTGCTATTCTAAAAACAAGTTAGGAGATTTTGTTCTTTGAAAAAAATGAAATGAAGAGACAAGCTTTCTCCCTTTTGATTTCTCCTCTTGACAGGATTCCACTTCAAATAAACAATCAGACATTTGGTGGGCCAGAATGGGAGTCAAAGTGACTCCCATTGACTCCAAGTGACTGGTTCTACAGATTAGCAGATATGGCACTTGTCTGGTGCAGGTGAAACCAAGGTTCAAGTCCCTGCTCCAATTAATACTTAATCATAGAAAGTGGCATTTGCCACATGAACTGCTGGATTTGCAGAAAAGGCCCAACAGCTCTCTGGCCTGAGTTCTCACTGGGAATGCGTGAGATAAGGACAGCAAGTATGGATCAGGCAGCGTGAGTACTTTAAGCAGAGTTTCCCACAATGTACTTGAATCACTTAGCCTACAGGTCTTCTGGAGAAGGTGAAGATACTCCTCTCTTGTTTGCAGAACAAGTCTCTTTTGGAGACCTGTTCTCAGCTGAGTGTTTCTTTTAACCTAATCTAATACTGCCCCAAACTGAAAGCATAGCATCTCTTTTCTGTTGAAGAGAAGAGAAGAGAAGAGAAGAGAAGAGAAGAGAAGAGAAGAGAAGAGAAGAGAAGAGAAGAGAAGAGAAGAGAAGAGAAGAGAAGAGGAGATCATGCTCTTGACTCCCTTTCACACAAAATGAGACCGATAGCCTAAGAAAAAACTCAGTGAACACACGCTACCCGTGTTCCCTAGAAATGGGTTGAATCTTGCAGGCAAAGCTCCTCTGTGAGCTCCTGCAAGGGAAGGTGCAGCCTCACATTGGGTCTAGACAGTGATCAATTTAGACAGAAAAATCTGTTTCCTGATAGAAAATGTTTTTTTCACATGGGCTAGTTCAAGCAGAATTCAAGCACATAGGAAAGATAGTTACAGAGCATTTTGCACAGAGAAAAATTTCATCTAAACAATGAGCCAAATTTCTAACTATTCCTACCATATTTTCAGTTTAATAGCTGTCAGGGCCCCGACTGCACTAATAGGCTTTAGTTGCCCTGACTAGCCTTACCGCTGGACCTCTCCCACACACCCTTCCCATTGGCCCAAGAACTCCCTGCAAGTTCAGCCCTGGGCTAACTTCAGGCCTTGCTTGAGCTTTGTTGTAGGACTACTGGTCTCCAGATTAGCCACAGCCTTGCCTGTGCCTGATCTTGAACCCCATTGATTTGGACATTGACCATGGACCTGTCTTGTCACTACAGACCTTGCCCATGATCACTGGACTCTGTCTGACCCTGTTAACCCCACCAGACCTAACCTTGACTCGTGGATTGGCCTCCTGGCTTGACCTTGTACAAGCTTGCCTGATGATCTGGACTCTTGGTTGAACCTGGCCCTGGTCTGCTCTGCTCGCCTCATTTTGGTATGGTGGAACTAGACCTTGCCTGGTAAAGCCGTTGCCCTGCCAGGCATGTTATTGTCCTCGGCTCCCAGGTGCCCATCCCTTAGTGAGCAGCTGGCCCTCACTGCTCCCTGGCAATACTCAGCTACTAAGAAGAGAACTCCTTAAAGATGTGCTTCCCAAATTTTAGGTAAATTAATCCAACTGCCCCTACACATACTGTTGAAAGACTCTTCATTGTAATGGCACATATTTACTACATCTCCCACCTTGACCTTCATCTCTCAATCAGGAACTCACAGTCTAGGCGATGGGAAATGCCAGCGTAGCTGTTTGTCAGGACAATCTTTCTTTGTGATGATAAACACTGTAATACTTAAATATTATTACTGGAGTCTAGTATCTCCCACCAATACAAACAGAGCATCCATATCATATGGTTTCTTATTATTACAGATGGTCTACAAAATCAGAAAGATGTATCTTGAATTCACTTCATACTTTTGAAGGCCTTCTTCAAAACTTTTGTAATAAAAAAATTAAAAAAAACTTTCAGACTGCCTTAAATATAAGGCAATTTGTGGGATGGGGGAAGAAAGAGTTCCAGAAAATACACTCTAAACTCCCACTCCACATTAGTGTCTCATTCTATATCGAATGGTTATAGACTCCCCTCCCAGACAGAGGAGGGCAGGCACGAGCCCTGCTTACAGGCAGCTTTCCAAGGAGGCATGCTTCCCAGCACCTCACACGGAGACAGAAGCAGTTCAAAGTAGCAGGCTTGCTGTGCTGGAAGACTGGACAATCCTGACCTAGTTTATAATCTGAATAAAGCGAACACCGTATTTTTTGTCTTGTGTGCAAAATATTGACTGTCTTCCACTCAAAGTTGCCTTGTGTTTGTGTAAATCCATTACTTACAAATTAAATGAAACATAAGACTAGGGAACACATATCAAATCTGCCCCATTTTCCTGTCTTACAGACAACTACTTCCAATGCTGCCTAGTCCTTGCTCCCTGAGATGGCCTTGTTTTGGGAACCAGCAGCCTAGAACTATCAGAAAGTCTCGTTAATGTTTTCCATACATATGAGCAGCCCAGAACAGACCCCAAACAAAGCCATAACATTTTGAGTCCATAAGGAAAAATATTCTGTAATTCTGGAAAGTCTTTCAAACGCAGAAGGGTCTGGTCTACAGGGAGTGGATGTGCTAAAACTCACCATGCCCCATATGATACTGGACACACAGAAAAATCTATACCTTCATTGTGTGTAGACATTATGTTGATCAAAGCAATATTTCTCCAAATACTGAAAACACCAGAACTGCGATGGCCCCTGCCACCACCTGACTGCAGAGAAGAATGTGCTAAAAAGCTGAATGTAAAAAACGAATTATGTGAACATGAACAACCTGAACAACTATTTGTTACAGAAAAACTATTTCAGATAGTACCTCATGACAGTAGCTTCTGAATTTTATTGTTTCTTAGAATGGTGACTGTGATAAAGATAAATCTTCCCCCTTAAGCGGGGACACTAGACAGGTAGAGGGTGCACAAGGAGACCATGAGACAGCAAAAAGGCTACTGGTTATTTTCAAGCTTTCTGAAGTATCATAATAAAGAAAAGCTTTCCTGAAGTAAATAAAAAGGAAGGAGGAGGTAACTTTGTCTATTGTCTCTCAGATACAGGGAGACTAGATAAGAAGAGGAATCCATGAGGTATCCGTGATTGCTGAATAAATGCATGAATTAAAGTGTCTCAGTATGTACCAGAGCCCGCCCTGAGTGTATCAACATGCTCTGCAACCCCTTCCCTCCCCATCCAAGGGGCTTGGCCACCTGGATCACGACCAGCTCTGGAATGGCTCAGCTGTGTAACTTGGATCAGATGCTGTGGAAAGAGCTGTAAGATGCCTTGTTGGAGGCCTCTCACCTTTGCTCAGGAACTGCATTGAGGCTTAGGGCTTCAGCTTTGGTCCCTGCCTGTGCCTGGCCTCAAAACACATTAGCCCTATGCCTGACTCACTGACTTGACCTCCTGGCTTGACCTTGCACCTGCCCTGTCGCTATAGACTTGTGTGGCGATCACTGGATTCTTGGCTGAGCCCTGTTAGCTTCACTGGACCTGCCCTGCTCAACTTGTTTGGGTGCTGTGGGACTGTGCTGCTTTGCCAGTGAGGTCCCAGCCCCCGCCTGCCTTGCTGTCACCCTCAGCTCCCACCTCATCTTTCCTTGCAGGGCAAACCACTCTTGCTGAGACAGTATACAAAAAAAGTCTCAATACTTTGAAACATCTAGTTGGTGAGATACAAATACTAGGTTTCCTACAGATAAGCATTATGATCAGAGTAAACTGTAACTAAAGAAAACGTCTTTCTTTGAGTTTACAGAAAAATACATGCAAAGGAGTGCAGGTACTGCTCCATGCAGAAAGCAGCCCATGTCATGAACACTCCTGATGGCTGAAGCACTGATGTCATGTAGGTGGCAGGCTTACTTCAACAGAAAGTGCCAGCGTGGCCCACAACGTCCTTCTGAGGAATTCCCTAAACAGAGTAATTGTGGTGCTTGTATAAGATCAGCATCAAATGGATTCACAGAACAGTGGAGCAGGCACAAGACGATACGTACATGAATGCATATATGTATATGCATACACATATGAATGCAAACTAGCCCCAGCCAAAATCACACAGTCCTGTTGTGAAAATGTTAACATCCAAGACCAGATACAGTTCTGGCACACTGTGAAGAGCACTGCTGTCATATAGCTGCAAAAAACAACAACAAATGCAAATGATATGCTACACAGCTATAAATCACAGTTTATATGCTAAAGCAATACCAGAAGGTTGTTACAACTCAGTCACATCTGCGCTGCTACTGGCTAAAGCACCGTATCTGCGACATGCAAGGATCTGGGATTCCAGGAAATACAAAATTACATTGAGAGATTACTCTGCCCACTAAGACTTAGGCCATATGATAATAATGGTACAATAATAAGCAACTCCCAATTAAGTATTGCCATACAAAATGGAAATTCTTATGCTTCCCTAAAAAAGTAAGTTACAGCACAAATGAGGCTATGTTTTGATCTACTTATACCAGTGGAAATGTAGAGTAATTCCAGTGACTTCAGCAGAGTTCCAGAGGACTGACATACCAGCACAGGTGACATCAGAAACTGGTTAATTGTCCTTTCTATCGCTTTGCCTGTTAAGTCTCCATGCAATATACAAAATTATCAAACTGTGGCAGAAAAGACTGTTGGCTGGTTTTGGTGCTCGGAGTGGATAAACTACAACGTTTCCTGAGGAAGCAAGGTTTATAAGGACATGTGGGCTGTCAAAGGAGAAGATGGAAGACTGTGATGTTAGTTTGCTTACAATTTCCTTTCTATTCTCTTTCTTCTCACAATGCTGCTTGAACAGGTTAGCCAGTTTCAACTATAGCTGACACAAGTGACACTATTTCAGAGATATTAACTCCAGATAGTCAACACGACAATCACTAGCTGTTGAGAAGAGCCCTTACCAGTGCTTCCCTGCTGATGGGGAGATGGCAAGGTAAGCTTACCTCTTCACTGACCCCAGAGAATCCATCCAGGAAGCCCCTCCTGAAGCAATTAGAGGAAGAGCTTCAGTTCTTTGGTGTCATTATTAGACACCAAAGTTAAACTACCACGAGATGTCAACCACGTTCCCTTAATTCCAGAATTCATGGAGTTATTTGCCTTCTATTGTGTTTACTGCTATTCAGACTATACTCTTCTGTAATCATTGACCCATGGTAGGCTTTAGCAAGGGATTAGCCAATTCACATAATAGGTCTACAAACTGGAACTGAGAAAATAACAGCCTCTATTCAGGGAATGCATTTCCAGAATTAGCACTAGACTGTAAACTCTTAGATCCCATGAAATGCAAGCTAATGCTCTCCAGGAAGAGAATACTTCTCTTCCTCTACCAACAGGGACAATTTCCTGGCTTTCTTGATGGCTGAGTGGATTGTAGTGGTAGTTTCGTGTTAATGAGAGAGAAGAAAAAAATGGTGGGAATATGGTGAACACATTGCTGGAGAACGGTTTGAACAGCATATTCATCTCAGGGCTTCTGAGATGCAGTTCCAGGTGTCCATCTTGCCTTAATCTAGGCACAAGTATCCTTTGCCTAGGTTGTCTACAGATTCCACCCGCTCTGAAGGTCCTTCTAGGAAAGTCCATGGATTGACTGTACTGGGTTCTTGATGTTGCTGAAGGCCCCAAAGAATACATGGAAAGAGCTAATCAGACAGAAAATACTAAGTACATCCATACTCCAGGCAAGTGTATACTTGAATATATTTCAAAGTGCAATAAACGCCTAAGGTTTTTCCTTGGCTGTAACGACGGAATGAGCCCACAGCCAGGTATCTCTGAGGTCACTTCCATAAAGAGGGTGGGCAAACACTGGAATTAAGCTTTGAGTCTCAAAGCTGTTCTTAAAATGTAGAGTATGTAGAAGCTCACCCACAAAGTTAAAAGACAGGAACCAGGAACTTGCAACAACAATGACCAGCTTGTGAAGGTAAAAACACTGTGGGACTTGGATTAGGAGTATGACGTAGGACCCTCCCATGAAGCTGGGAACTCTGAGGCATATATGTAGTTAGAGTTTGAATCTTTTTTTCTGCCAGTGGTAGGTTTTATTTATTTATGGTTGTTTACGTGTTAGAGACCTTGGACTCTACTTCAGAATGCTAAGTCCTGACAATCAGCTGCAGTTACCTCATTCTTCCAAGGGCTTGTATCTAATGGCAAGAAAGCTGAATGCTGTAATCTGACTATATGGAGTACAGGGACAGGGCTACTGATGCTGCAAACTTCACCCTTCGACTCCGGCCACAAACAGAGCTAGATGGAGACACTCGTCTGACAGATGAATGTGGGTACTTTATACTAACTCCAACAAGTGGAGACGATGATTGCCACAGTGAAATCAAAATCTGATTGAACAAGGCCCAGATTTCTAGATACCTGCAGCTAAGAAATGGAGTTATTAGCATCTATGTTTTGAGGGCTATTCAGGAAGGGAAAGGAATCCAGAAGAACTGAGCATGCCTACTTGCATGATAATTTGAACTCAGATACCATTAGATGAAGGAGTACATTCTGTTCTGGAGAAGATGAGTTTTTCAAGGCAGAAATTCCCCCGCAGATTTCCTCTGTCCTGACAGGCTCTGCCTGGCTGTTCTTTGTCCAGATGCTGATGTTTTCTAGGTGCTGAAAACAGGGAGATGAGGCTGTTTGCTTATGAGGTAAAAAGATGTACAGCTGAGACTTGCTCATCCTGCTTATAGCTCCATCCATGCTGTTTCAGTCTTGTTCAGTTGCATCAAACATAGCATTAGCAGAGAGAGCAAAAATTAGGGGGATGCAGGAAGAGTCACAGACTTCCTCAGTTTAAAGGCACCAGGCAGAAGACTCTTGACCTTTCAGGAGTCACTTCAGTACAAACTTCTTTCACCTTGCTTTTGTCAACAGTACAGCACCTGCTTTGTAGGTACTTCATGAACATATGGTCACCTTCAGCATTATCCCATGTAAAATACATGAGAATAAAAGCACGGGCCATGTCTGGGCTTCTTGCTTGGCTCCAAAACCATGCCTTACTCGTGTGGACTTTGTTTCAATTTGGGAGTACTCTGGGGCCTGGGACTGATTTTGTTTTGTGTCTTGTTCAACACAGAGCACACTGAGACTGCTTAACACATAATAAAATAAATAATAACCCTAAATGAAGAGGAAGCCTTGAACTACGGAAAGAATAAAAGCCTTTTCAAAGGTGTCCTGACAATGTTTTACAGGTTTCAAGCAGCAGTTCAATGGCTCATGACCAAGGTCTGCTCTTTCAGACTCAGCATCTCTCACCGCAACACTTTGAAGTGCATCTGAGCTGGAGAAAACATTTTGTTTGTTTGCTGCTAGTGCTTGCGGTCACAACAGCAGCATCCCCTTTCTGAGGACAAGAGCGCTTTGTCTTGCAGCACATTGTCCCGCAGTAAGCACGGGGGTGAGACCGCACCTCACCTTTTATCCCAATTTCACACATTGGCTTCACAGCATTAATAAATTGGTTTCGTTTGCCACACATTTGGCAGGAGAATTTTCTAATAACATTTTTATCCCCTTTGAGAACATGAATCACTCACACGCTGAGTATAAAATTACTTCCCTCCCTCTCCTTATTAAAGGCACCGCACGTTAGCAGGGGTCAGGCACTCCAGCCTTGCCAGTGGCAAAGTCAAAAACAAGGGCACGGCTGGGAGGCACGGTTGTAAAGCTCACTGCTTTTCTTTCTTACGGACGGTGGATAACCTATTTAGCACTCAGAATATATGGTTTTCTCCAGCTGTCAATCCTACCCGGTTGGGGTACAGATTGAGAAAACGTGTGAGATTTACCGCGCCACTCACACAGCCATTCCAAACAAGAAATAAATAAAACCTGTGCAGCAGATGTCCGCCGCTGCCGCCCCCGCAGGGGCCACCAGAAGCTCCCCTTGAGCACCCAGCCGCCCGCCNTGAAAATCACGGTATTCACAAATTTATAAATCCATCTGGGTTTGATTTCTGGTTTAAAAAGGGAAAAAACCCCACTTTTTCTGATTTTCAAAATAATGTGGTTTTTAAAGGGAGATCTGTGTTTGAAAACACACTTTAGACAGCAGGCAGGTCGTGCTACCCGAGCTGATGAAGGATATGACTTGAGGAGCACTGTATTCTGAGTGCCATTTTGTTCCAAATCCACACCTCAGTCAAAATGCACCCCTTGAAAATACAGAAGATCTGTCCTCAGATTACCTTTTCTCCCAAGTTCTTTGCAGAGACTCCCTGCGATGGATGAAGACGGAGGAAAGACAAGTCAGAGAGATGGCAAGAACTAGCGTGGACAGGGAGCTGTGCACTAATCCGTGCTGCCAGGTGGGATCACCAGCAGAGGAGGCGACGGGACAAGCATGCGCGTAACCTGCCTGAATCCCGGGCATGGACTTCTGTTGTATCACAGAAACCTGAGGGGTGCGCAAGGGAATCCCGCTCACACCATGCTGGTTTTCTTCTCGAGATCTTGCAGGTTACGTGCTGCGCTACCTAATGCAGTCAAGATTTAACTGCTCAGCGGCAGACCTTCAAGAACACAAGGAGCTTTGCTGGCAAAGTTACAGCCCTGTAAGGAATTTAGACATCTTCAGGTTTGGCAGCAGCTTTGCCAGCATTTTGGCATATCCTTCAGTGATCTAGACATTGGTTCTTAGTGGTGTTTTTTTTTCTTTTTAATGAGGCCTTTGTATTTCATTTCTGAATTATTCATAAGAATACTCACACAGGAGTGTTACACAGGTATAGCTTGAAGCTGTTATTTCAGTGATGATGTCATGCATCCCCTGTGTTACACGAGAACAACACTGTGACACCAAATGTCAGCATATTTTTCACCATTTTGTCCTAATATGCTACTTGTTGCATGGAACTTGTCAACAGTTCATTTAATGATTTTGAATCCATGGGGGGGGTGAGATTTCATACCCACCACAGCATGCAAACTGCTCCCTATCAACATATTCATATTTAAATACAGAAATGAAAGGCCAAATTTAGTGAATACCACCAATATGCAGTTGTTCGGTGAGCACCAGGTTTAGTGGGCTCCTACGCTTTTCACATTTGACGCTTCGAGGCAGACTGTGCTTTTTCTAGCTTCTGAGTCATTGGCAAGAAGAGCCGAGTGACCAGCTCACAACAAAAATACAATCATCTGAGGCATCTACCCTCTTCTTCTGCCGGCATGGAAATAGCAGCCAGCAGGAGAGCCTGCGCTGCAGCTGTCTGGGTTAGGTTTGATTGGTCAGATAAATCACATTGTATTGTTTCCATTCCTTTGGCTGAGGGAATGTATAAGCAGTTCAAAACTGAATGCTTATGCATGAGAACTTAAAACTAGTTTACTTAAATGCACACATATGTACCTTTGACATTGACTTTTTACAGATTTTCTTGTCAATAAAAGTAAATTGCTTGACTGTTCACAGAAAGTTAACATAAACATAGTCAACGTGAATTCATATTTTAAAATTGTATTTTAGTGTGTGACTGCGTTCAGTGACAACTTTGTCAAAAGAAATGATAAAGTCTTTACTGCTGTGACTCCATGCCAACCACTGCACTGAAGTCACTTCTCTGACCGAGAGCCCCAAACTTTAAGGAATAGCAGAGCAAACACCAAATGCCTGTTTCAGAGCAGAGGACTTGCTGATTTACGGCAAGTTGTGGGTAATGGAATTGTCTCAGCTCATCAGAGGATGCAGACACTGTCCAGTTACTTCCCAACTGTGCAAACGCTTTTGTTTCAGGGCTGACAACTCTATACCTTTTCACCACTTCTCAGGTCCTTCTTCAGGTTGTTGGAGAAAGCCTTTCAACGTACAGCAAAAAGTCATGCCTCGCTATCTTTCCTAACTCTCACACATCCTCAGGAAGCAATCACAGCTGCTCCACAGAAGGGGTCCCAGCACCTCCTGCCTACCCACCCCCTCAAGCACCATGAAGACATTAAAGGAACAGGGAAAGAGAATCGAAAACCTGAACGTTTAGGAGAGTGGCTGGAACAAAAGGAGCAAAAGATAGGGGAGCTTAAGTGGTGTTGGAGTTTTTAGGACAATTATTAATAAGGCATGTATGGGAGTACTGATGAATTAACTCAGGGCAGAATACTTGGTGTGTTTCTAGTTTATCAGTCTTTGCTATGAGTCCCAGTTACATGAAGTCCACATGGCAACTCCAGCAGACTGAGCCCGAGGGCACCATCAGCTCCCCGTCTGCCCAATCCTCACATACAGCCGCTGCTAAGTGAGCAGCTCCAGTGCAGTGTCACTCTTTGCACTGCCAGCATCAAACCTTGCTTGATTCCCCCATGGGTTAACCGTGACAGGCAGCTTTTCTGGGTGCATCAGTATTGATACGACATTGGCTCCGTAAAGGGACAGAGGTAATTCAATTTGTGACATTTAAGATCAATTATTTAAGATAAATTAAGATCAATTATTTTTGCCTGGAGACTCTCCCAGACCTGACTGATGGATGGGGTCTAATTTGTGTAGCTATTGTAAGGTTACCTCAGTCATGATCTATCCTTGATCAACATGGCTGCCTCAAGTCTCTGCTTCCCTTCATGTGTGAAGCAGCTGCCCTTGTTTTCTGAGGATGTGGGGTGGAACTGACACAATTAAAGGTCATCCTCCATCTGGGAAGAGAAAGTTCTGGTCTACAGTGAAGCACGGGGGCTGGTTTCCATTTTGTCAGAGTTATGTAATCTCTAAATAAAAAATAATTCCACTGTTCACTACAAGATCTTGTTGCTTAATGCTCTCTAGAAATGGCTGCCAGATTCCTGTGCGAACGTAGCGTGTACACAGTGTTTTAAAACCTACATAGATTGGAAGTTCTTTAAATTGTAAATGCAAAGCGTTATTTTATAGAAGGGAAACTGTTCTTCCAACTGAAAAACATTAGTGCCTGATTTTCAGAGGTGCTGAATTCCAGCTGAAGCGAAAGGCAGCTGCTTTTGGTTTTCTGCTGCCCCTCTGAAAATAAAGTCTACAGTATTAACAGTACATGTTAATGACAGGCATGTTAGGTGCAGGTGAGAGACATGGAAATAAAGTAGGGACACGGAGGATACACACAGAAGGAAAACTAGACAAAAGGGGAAGCAGTCAAGCCTTTAAAGAAAAGCATCAACAACAACCATTTGCCACTTCAGATTTCATAATTCCCAATTCATAACCCAACTGAACTATGTTGCAAAACCTGAACCCAAAACCTTTGGGTTTTCCAATTTAAATATGTATGCTCAAGAGCCAGTGACAAAAACTACATTTCTGCCCAGGATTAGGTAAGTACACCCTTGCTTATTTTAGACAACAAAATTTAATTAACTATTTTTTCCCCTATCCTCACATACGTCAAAATGCATGAATGTTCAACAAAATGACCAGGTTGCAATGTTACCTCTTCATTCTTTGTATTTGTATTTCGATCTTCAACCCAGATTCATCTCTTGAGGATTAATTTTTTTCCTTTACTCTTTTAACTCCTACTGATTTCTTTCTGATTGTGCTGAACCAGCATAGCTTAAAGTGGGGGGATCCATGTACAAAAACAAAGGCTGTGTTTCACTGTGGCCTCTGTACCAGGACTGGAAGAGTGGCATAACTAATGAGTTGGAAATCCCCAGGACACAAAGGAGTTCCATGGCACTGCTCACCTGGGCCATCCTGCTTGCTTGAAGAATCTGGCACAAGGGCATGGACGATGTGCTAGGGAAGGCACAAGGTATGGCTGGAGTGCGTTATGCCCTGGGAAAGCACCGACTCCCCACCTTTCTGCTGAGGTGGGCCCTAGACCCTCCTATGGGGACATTTTTGGGTTGTTCTCTTCAGCTGGAGCCTTTCTGTTAAGTTCCCAGATATGTACCTGTTACGTGATCAATAGCTGGATTTCCATCACCTGATGTGTCCTATCACATGGCATCATGTCACTTACATGTATCTTTGGGAATGAGGACTACAGGGATTACCTGGTGGCACTAGCCATGAGAACAACCCACAAAGCCTATAACCTGCTCTCCGTACACATGCCTTGAGGGCCTTCAGAAGCCAATGGCAAGAAATGGACTGCATGCTGGACTAACCATGTGTCAGGAAATATTCATCTTACAAGCCATAGTTTGGCCACTCTTGAAATGTGTTAACGAGGGGAAGCTAATGGTCCTCCAGAATCCACCAGGTGAAGTGCAAAGCTAGCAAAAAGAAATGTGTTACTGCACTGAGCTCTGCTTGTCCAGAGTAGGACCTACATATATAACAAGTATGTGCAAGCCAGAAAGAAACCAGCTATTGTCTGGTTCCATTTCAATTTGTTGATCTAAAGTCAACTAATCTGCTTAACTAATGTGTGTTAATATAAACTAGTGTGCTCTGGCATCATTGAAAGACAAACTTGATCCCATCAGGGATATTTTCAATTAGCTTCCAGTGTATAACTATACTTTAGTTTCATTCTGTACATACACAGCATCCAGTATCTGTGGATATCCAGCATCAGTTAAGGTATCTAAACTTATAAACCTACAAAATTGTCAGTATATATTTACGTGGAGAATCAGTTAGGTGCATCGCATTGTATACATGTCATAATACCTGATATTATTCTGTCTGACTGCAGAAAATCACAAGATGTTTTGGGAAGGAAACAAAACCAAAAGGAGATCTGTCAAAGAACCCAAGGTCTGCTATTTTAAAAAAATGCTTTAATCTGCCTCTATTCTCATTACCAAAATTCATTCTTCCTAGGCCTAAGCCATGGATCAATGACAGGAAGACCATAAACCTGCACTACATGGGTAGGTTGTCTATGTGGTCAGCATCCTTCATTGGTGAGGATTCACTGGTAGAAGGCAAAACGACAAAGTCTGTTTCTCCTTCTGCAGGAACAGAGATAACTACGCTAAGTGGAGTTTACTGAGGTTTGCAAGGAAAAGTTAAGATCTAGCTACAGGCAACGATGCATGTAAGCTTTTGTTACATCCATTGTGCCTGGCTGTCACTTATTTTGGAGTGAATGCATAAACAGCAAAAGAAGCTGTTTCTAGAATACAGCTGCCATAAACAGAAGCAATCACAGGCTCTGCAGAAAAGGGGCTTAGAGGTGCTGAGCAGAACTAGGATCAAAGGTTAACATGGTGGCTGAATGGGCCATGGTAGCACTTTGACCAAGAGACAGGGTAGAAGAAAGAAAACGCAATGGAGTGTCCTTCAAAGGGATTACATAGGATCTGAATTAGAGATCAAACATAACTGATTTACAGTAATTTGCACAGGATCAAAAAATTTTCACCTCCAAATCCAGGACATGTTTGCATCTGTGCCCGCTCTTGTTACAGAGGTAGCTTTCACTCTTTGATGTCAGCATCTTCCCTGTGCATGGATGTCATGTCCAAGATGTCCTCACACAGGAATTTGGGCCAGGTACAGTATACTTCAGTAGCAGAGAACCTCTTCCAATCTAATGTGAACACCCCTTGTACTGTGCATCCTTTCTTTCTGCACGTACAGGACACTCCCGAGAGGTTCCATCAATCCACAAAATACCAGCTAGCATGCCCCTCTTGAAAAAGAGAACTAAAGGAACCTAAAGGTTACAAAACTGCCACAAATTTAGGCTCTAAATCCCCTGCTTCTTCCCATGAGAAAAACCTTTCATCTTACTTTCCTGCCTACCCCAATAGGCACGCAGACACGCTATCTTCTTTAGAAATTTCACATACATAGATTACAGCACAGCACATATAAATTGCTTTTCTTTCACAGTCCTCCGATTTCCAGAAATCTGTGGATCACAAGTTGAAAGCCACTGACATAAGGGGACACTGCACCTCATGGGGAAAGATGAGAAAAGCCGTGGATTAAAGATAGAGAAAAGAAAGTTACAGTGGGCCAGTCATGTAACAGACTGGTAATCATCAAATTTGCTTTTAAATCAAGGTTTGCTTTGTTTCTATGTATGTGCTCTTATTCAAACAGGAAGTAGCTTGGGGCATCCCAGTTGTGTAAGTCAGCCCTCAGGTAAGACTCCGTGGTCCAGTTACTCCCTCTTCAGGCATGGAGGCACATTAGAGTGATGATTACTGTGCCCAGTATTTGCATGCTTGTAACGTATTTTGCCCCGTTACACCTAAAGCTCAGCAAGGTTAGATGATAAAACGCTTAGGGGATGGTTTGACCTTCTTATACTTAGAACTGTAAGTTGATGTGCACATATAAGCACCCTGAAGGTGCTCTATATGCACCGTCACGAAGAGAGCTCCACTCTTGCAACCCTTTGACATGAGACATTCTCAGCAGCTAACAGACATAGCCAGGAAAGCATTTTCCTTGCAGTACCATCCCATCATTGGCATCCACCGTACACGTATTGAACCCCTCACCCTCTTTACTCCTATTTACTGGGAAGGCCACATTAGGGAAAATAGGTTATCCTTAAAGGAGCTTTCCTGGGGGAACAAAAGCATGTGGCTCTCCACAAACAGATTACCAAGTCAGTAAACATCCAGCAGTGTAGAGGGAAATCTCCACAGTCTTTAGACAGCTGTACAGCTGCCATTAATGAAAAGGAGAGGAAATCTTTTCAAAGTGAAAATATGCCTAGATCTGCCCCTGTACATTAGAGAGGCAGGAGATCTAAGCATCGTTTTTTAATGAGGTAGAGCCTGAAAAGAATTCCATATATGTTAGGTGATGTAAGAAGCATTCTGTCACAGAACAGAAAGTGTTGCAACCATGCCTCACTGCATGAGTCGAATTACTAGAAAAACAGCCAGAATCCAAATGTGGAAGATATCTCATCATTTAAGACTGTTAAAATAAAACATGCACTATTGCACATAATCTTGCATTGGCAATCAAGAAGTGGACTAAATTATCTGATGCTTGGGTTCTCATTCATATGCATTTGTATTTGCACAGATGGCATATCCATAAAGACTGAATCTGAAAGGGCACCCTCATATTGCAACTTCTTAGCATCCCTAATGTAAATTTCACTAAGTAAGAGATCAGTGTGATTCACTTATCCATGCTGCAAGTATGATGTTTTTAAAGTGAGTACAGAACCTACGATCTGATCTATCTGACACTGCTTTGCTGCAAACATTCCAGACATCCTGCACCGCAGCCTGCTGCATCCCTTACAAACTGCCATCTTTGGTTTACTGGACTCAAAGTGAGATAATTCATCTTAAAAAAAAAAAAAAAAACCAAAAAAACAATGGAGACTGTGGGGACAAGAGAAACAATGCATGCTATTCAAACATGGTCATTTTGCTTCTCCGTTCTGACAAAGGTTGAAGGATCCAGTATCTTGCACTGCCAGTGAGGGCTCATTAAAAAAGGCTGCCTTGTGAGGCTAAAAGCATAGGTGACTGTACTGCTTGCAAGAGATATAAGTCTCCAGCATGGGCTTAAATCCACAGGGACCCTCTGGAGGAACCATACTAGGAATCAGAAGTATTGAAGCCATGACCCCTGGCTCGAATGGAGGCTGCTCAAAGTGTCATAGCATCCCTGCGAATAGCTGACAGTAGATCTGCCTCACCGTCACTTACGGAAAGGACTCTCTCCTGAAACACAATAATAGAGTAGGGCAATCAAAGACCTAATTAGCAGTGACTGCATCAGGGAATGGAAGGTGGAAATGGGGCTGAGCACAGCACAGGGATACATTTCTCTTTCACACAGACCCTGTACGCTGACCCCCAGTAGCCACCCAGAGTTCACCCTCAGCATCTGACCCAGGCCTCCAGCCTTAAGCCAGGTCTCAGAGGGAAGGCTGAACACGAAGCTCTGTGTTGTTGCCACATCTCTGATAGATGTGCTGCAGTATGTCGCTGAAAGCCTGACAGTTGTGTTCCTTAGGGACACCTAGGCTTCCAGCATCAGTGAGGTGAAAGGCAGCTGCCATTCGCCCCAGCACCAGCTGGAGAAGCCACAGCAATGTGTAGAGTGTCAGCAGTGAAAGCCTCAGGGGCGAAGAGGGAAAGAAACGACATCACTGTAATGGAACCCTTCCCTGCCTGTCTGTCTGTCTGTCTGTCAGCAAGGACTTCTGAGTCAATAAATACCAGTCAGAACACACAATTCCTGCTGACCTGCAGTCCCCCCTTCATCTCTGGAGAAAATAAACATGGGCTGTGGGTGCTGAGCCGCTCTGCCTTCTTCAGAGCCTCCATTGTATTTGTGTTTGCAGCGTTTCAGCCAGCAACACTGGGCAATGTTCACTCGGTACTCCCAGGAACTTGGAGGAACTCCCTGGTTATTATGAGATTACCCCTTCACTGCAAAATAAACTGTTCTTTACAGATACCCTCTCAGGGGTGTTCCCTCACAGATGTCCAGGAGTCAGGAGGGGTCAGGACAGGAGGGATTTGACATTGTGTATAAATCCTCTCGGTGCAAGCTGCAGCCCCCAGAACAATGCCATTCACTGTCCAAAGCATCCACGGGAACAGGAGCTGCTTCTGGAAAGCCTAAAGGAGGCTCTCTGACTCACACCTCAGCCCACAGCAGCACCTTACACATCTGCCGGTAGCTCAAAATAGGATGCGGAAGGGAGCTCCTGATCACTTGTGTCTGAACAGAAACACCAGTTGCCATATCCCAGTTCCTAGGAGAAAGTGTTTTGGTTTGGGATTCTCTCACTATCTTATTCCGCATCTTAACAGAGGCATTTGTCGTTGCTATTAGTCAATGTTCACAGTATAGTTGTCGAACTACTGATTTAATAACAAAAGGCCCAGCATCCCTCATGCTTGCTATTTGCTTGGGGGGAATGGAGGGACAGAAATGTCTTTGTTTCTCAATTTGCTAGCAGCAATAGCAGACTGCCATTTCGTATTTGGTCTGGCCACTAAAGGGGGTGAGGCGTACTTCACCCATGGGCTTCACAGGTACTTGATGACAATGAACTGATTCAAATGCTTTCTGGATTGTGTTCCACTTTCTTGAAATTGGACCCTGGCGGTGATAGATCCCTCCAGCCCTATCCTCCAGGACCATGATGCTGCTTGCTACTAGCCTCATCCCATTCCCAACTGACAGTTCCAGATTTTCTGTACCCTGTTCTTTGAGACTGTAAGTACACTAAGGCAGGGACTGTTTTACACAATGCCTGGAGAACACCTGATACACTGAGATGCTCCATCAGCAACTTATTCAAGCCACTTTTTCTCCTTCTTCCCCCTACCCCCTCCAAACACTCAGTTAAAAGAGAAAAATATTTGAAGATATTTCAATCTGACAGGGAAGGTCCAGGATTATTTGTTTGCTTCTTTGAATTTAAAAAAAAATATTATTACTGCCAATTTTTGACAACAGAGAACAGAGGGCTTTTTCTTCAGAAAAAACAGAGTATACAAATATTCTAGCAGGTTTCAGGTCACTTGTCTCCTGATCTATTTTGGGGTCATTCTGAAAGCCAAGGCTGCTTCACAATTTGCAAAATTTGCTTTCTGTGTTTTCACCTAGAGCACTGTTGTTTACAAGGCAGTCCTGCAAGCCTGAAAAACCATCCGAACATCACACCACAGTCCTGAGGCTAAGCTAGTATGAAGGTGAGAAATGCTTCACCAAACGTCAGACAAAGAGTGGCCCAACAGGACACAAGGGTGGAGAATTGATCTCACAGGTGACATGCACAAGAGTGTGTGGCATAAGGTGCTCAACAGAAACTTGTCAGAGGAAAGGGCAGAACAGCAATCACGAGTGGTGTGAGCTGGTCCGGGGGGGCACAGTCTGCTCTGCTGCACAGTCAGAACCCCTGCTTCCCACAGCTCTGCAGCCCATGCAGAACTCACTTACCGTAAATCACACTCTAGAAATCGTAACTTATATTTTAAAAAGCTTCTGACAATTGCAGTTATGGAAATAACTGTGAGAACCTGAACCAGGAGTAAACCATTGCAGCAATGTAGAGCTATCTCGGAGCTGGAAACAACAGTTCTCACATCACCTTCTCAAAGCATTTCAGTCACAGCCTCATTAACTCATTTATTCTGCAGCAATGGAATTTGGCACTTTCCCATAATGCGTAAATACAGTATTTTACCAGTATCTGTAGTCAGGTATCCGACATCAGTTTCTGGCCAGCTTGCAAGCCAAATGCACCCAAAACCAGGGAATAGGCTCTTGGTGGCAAGGAAGGCAGTCCTGGCACATGGCAGCAGCAAGTCTGAGGACTGTGATCTGATAAGCTGCTGAAGCCATCTACAAGTTAACTCCTTCCCAGGCACATACTGCAAAAAAAGTCCTGGACTATGCTTCTTGAAAAAATACTTCACTAAACAAGGCCCTGACAATGGAGATAGATTGCCTGGAGACATTGTGAGGTCAAGAAAAGATAAAAGCTTTCTTAAAAGAATCGTTGAAAATATTCATTGCCATACTGTGGTGATGACTATTTTCAGCAGATATGGGCCACAGCTGCACATGTTTGTGTGAAGAAAGGAAGACAAGAATGAAAGGATTTTTTTTTATATTGTTACCGTTTGGTCCCATCTCATTACAGAATACACTGCTGCCTTTGCAAAGGATGTGTTCTTTTGAATCCTTGTGGCTTGGAGCCAGAGCTAAGGTAAATAGTTGTTAATTAAATTTAAGCCATTAATGAGATACAGAATCTAACTCACTTTACAGCAGTGTAGGTCCTGGCCTATATGCTATACCAGGTCTATGTACTGTATAAATAATACTATGTTAAGAAACTATTAATGTTGCAAAGTCAAACATTTGGATGTTAAGGATAACCAGCAATAAGCCTGACCTTATTTCAGCCCTATCTATGAGCTACCTTACCGTCTTTAATTACATAACCACATAACAATTTTCCACTGGATCTCTGTTGAAGATCCTGTATATTTGAGGTCTTCTACCCATTGTTCAACAGGTGGTTCATGTCTTATTTACTGCATATCGTCCAAACTCTGCTCTGAAGCCTGAATCATTAATTTTCGGGGGGGGTGGGGGTGGGGGGGTGTCTGTTATATTTAATTTTTGAATTTCCAATCTGTGGAAATTCCTGTTCTGTTTCTGGCGACAAGCATCTGAGGTCCATGCCTCTCCCCTGCCACGTTTCCAGTCCTACCTGTAAGCCCCCTGCCCTTTCTCAGAACATCAGAATATTGAGCCCAGCAGTTCTTTGTCCCAATATCTTCATTCCCAGTACTTCGGTCCCAGCTCCCTACCTTCTGCAGTCTTGTCAGAAAGGTTCATTCTCCTCTCCCATGCTCTGTCAAACACTGAAACCACAGCGGAGGCAGCAACACTGGTCATCTCCGGTGCCCTGAGACAACACGGCCGCACCACGTACGCCGCTGGTCCAGTGGGAGAGAAGGTTGCCATACACCCCTGGGTTTGAGAACAGGCAGAAATCCTTCAGAGAACATGCATTTCTAATGTCTTTGTGCAAAGCAGGACTTTCTGAGGCTCATAACTTGAGTAAATGTGGGAAAATTTTCACGGAAATAGGCAAGTATACATTCCTGACATCAGAGGGATCCTCCGCCCCAACTGCTGATCAAAAGACAAGTCTTTCATCCAAATTAGGTGGGGATTATTAATTCTTACTGGCATCCCTTTGGGGGGGTTTTTTAGCATATACATGAGAATAAAGTCTCCCTAACTGTTTTCTGAAAACCCAATTAATTATTTTTCCTCCCTTTTTCAAAGAAAGGGGAAAAGAAAGATGCAAGGTACAGAGATTAATCCCTGACATGGGAAATTTCACTCTAGTTATTTCAAATGTAGCAAAGTTCATACACAACTGAAACCAAGCCATTATAATGATGCGGCATAAATTTTCAACATATTTTATCATAAACATTTCCTTATATGTTGGCTATAACAATCAGTTTCCGGGACTATTTCTGTTAAATGGAAAACAAAACTCTGTTTGGCTCTCATATTGATTAAAAGGTGTGCTAAGATCTTGCAAATATTTAGTCAAAAACTTGTTAATAATCCTTCCTACTTTGTATTGAAAATGTTTGGCTCAGTCTGAGCAACCTCTTCACCTGAATTCCCACAGCCAACCCACAGCCATCATAATGCAGAGTTTTACCTTCCTGTCCCAATACATGACACGGATAAAACCAGAGCAGTACAGCAGGGTACCCAATACAAATTAACCAGGGGATCATTAAAGACCCCAAGCTATCAGCCTGGGGACTCACATTCCTCTCCTTCTCCTGCCAGCAGCCCATCCACCTTCCCAAGCCCCACAGCCGCTCTCCTTCAACCCCTTGCCCCCACCACCATGGCACACCTTGGTCTCTACCTGGGGTGGGCAGTTGGCCAGGGCCCATGCTATGCAGGTCATGTGGAAAATAGGCTGGAGAACAACAGGAAACCATCATTTCTTGTGCTAAAGAAAGGAGTGACGAGAAGCAAACAAGCAAAATGCTTATGTCCCTGACTACTGTGACACTATGGTCAGGGTGAGCTCTGGCTCAGTTTTTTTATCAGTTTTAGCACCAGGGCTGAGGACTGATTAGAAAATTGAATTGCCTTCTCCCCAGAAAGGCCACAGGAGGTGGTGATTTTTCTGGCCTGGGTGAGGTGCTTTGAAAGGGGAATCCAAGGCACGTTGATAAGGGAGCCAGCAGTTCTGCTGCTTCAGTGGTACCTGTTTTGTGGACAAACAAATTACTTCAGTTTCCAATGCTGTAAATCTGGAACCCCTCATCACCACCAAATTAATAAAAACATCTTTGAAAAGTGAATAAAAAACATGTAAAAAGCACTAAGTAGCCAGCAGTCTGGTGCTTGAAGCCTAAGATCGGATGGTAGAGAGGGAGCAGGGGGTCTCTTTCTCACCTAGGTAATGATTATACGAGCCCCATAAGGACATAGTTAAATCAAGTATTAAGAAGACTGCACTTAAGAGGGGAAAATATGTCAATCACACTTTGCCTTTGACAAAAGGAAATTCCTTGAAACTGAGAATGGGGAGAGAGCGGGAGGGAGGGTGTCTCGTCATGTGGGTGGCCAGGAAACTGGAGGCCAGAAAAGTACGAGAGAGAGAAAGAGTAAGAGACAGGGGGGAAAAAAAACCCACCAGACTGAATTCTAATCCAAATGCTGTGAGGCGTTCACACCAGGCCTTGTGAGAATATTAACAAGGTTACAGGAGAGGGGCCTTTAGCCTCGGGAATTATTAGTGAATATGGAATTATATTTGCGCAAACACAACCAGATGCAAGCAGCTAAATGCTCTGCAGATGTGAAAGGAGACGGAGTGTGTTCCAAATGGGCAGCAGCTTCGTGTGTTTTAACCCTCCATCGTGGTGCCTGGTTGCCTGTCTGAGAGGGCTGCTTTTCTGAAATGGCAATGGGACAGGAGGGATGGGGTCTTCTTTTTTATCAGAAATTCAAACATGGGTACACTTTAAGGATTATTCTTCCCCAGAGCCACTAGCACCTCCCAGCTGACTATCACGCTGAAGAGTACGTCCTGACTACATTCTTTTATCTCTCTCTGCCTTCGATTAATTTCCTGCAAGTTTTCATTTTTCTTCCATTTTGCCATATCTTTTTCTAAAATGTCCCTCTGTCCTCCTTCCCTGTTTTTCCTCAATTGTTTGCTCTCTCTGGTTGCATTGTCTAACTCCATCGTAGCCTGAGCAGTTAGCCCGTATGCACGACATCGCAGGCTGTTTCCATTAGAATGAGAAATTGATTACAAGAGCCAGGTATTTCTTTGAAGTAATCCTGTTTTACTACAAACAAAGTCCCGCTTCTTGAAATACAGTAAGATTGAATCCGTTGCTTTGCTCAGGATCCCAGATCTGCTTGCAGTCAGGGCTCTGCTCAAAAAGCTCCTTCCCTTGGCTTTCTTTCAAGGCCATTGTGTATTCACTTCATTTCTTGTACCATGATTTTTGGGTTTGCTCCCTGCCTGTTTCCTCCAGCTTTCCACTGTTTCATTCACTCTAATCGATCCTCTGACCCTGCATTCAATGTTTACTTTGGGCAGTAGCCTCCATTGTTTAAATTATTACTAAACACAGGGTGTTCCCTCTTTTAGCCAGTGTGGAAGGCAGTGAGCACACCTAGCACCCTGAGTGGGATTTATGGATGATTCGAAACCAAAAAGCTACCTCTCAGCTCCCAAACTCACATTATTAGGTGCATACTACCAGTAACTCAGTGTCTCAGTTGAGAATGCAGCTTCATCGTTCTAGATGAATCGCTACTTCCAAAGTAATTACAGTCCCTACTCTGAAGAGGAGAGAGCATATACTGAATCTTTAAAGATCAACTTTATCAATTTAAGTACAAAGCCGCTGAAATGGTCGTAGGCATAATTATATAGGTTTTTAGTGTGGCTCTGTGGCAGGGTTAAGAATTCTGCTCAAGAGGAAATTTTCTGCTATGAAGAATAATGGCAGCAAATGACTGTTCATCCTATAGAACTGTAAATGTAAAAGTATGGACATCTGGAGGCTTATGTACGTGAGATTGTAACAGATTGCAGTTTGACTTGGGTGAGTATGCTAATTGTGAATTTAATGACCTGAATGGTTTGAATTCCTAATAAGTAAGATCTTACCCGTTTATTTCCTTGAATCACAATGCTTGTTTTCAAAAATAATCACAACATTCCTACAGTATGGCTTGTGCAAAATTATTGATGATGTATGCCCTCAAATTTCATCATCTTTTAAAATATTTTCTATCACTGGATGCATGTTTTAGAGGCAATTAAAGACTCTAGAGTCAGGGCAGAATTTTCAAACTCAGGCATGCTTTATTGATTATTCTTTACTCTCTGTGAAAAACAGTGTACTCTCCTTAACAGTACAATATGTATGGTTTGATTACAAAACAAATTTTCCGTTATTTTCAAAGACGTATTTGAATATATTAGTTTGCTTAGAGATTAAAAATCAGGCATTTAAAAAAATGGACCACCCATTATTATACCTTTCTTTCTCCTATCTTGGTAAAAGAATACAGACTGCAGTGACCCAAGAGTATATGAGGCAGGAGGCTGCCCAGTGAAAAGGGAGGGTGGAAAAATATCACATCTTCGTAGATGAAACACTTGTTATTCTGTGACAAAAATTGTTTCCTATTAGAACTGTCAAATAAGAATTTTGTTCTCTTAGTATTTAAGGGGCAGTCAAGGCATCAATGGGTGAGAGCAGCAAAAAGGACTTCAACCCCCCCTACAAAACCGGCTAAAACCTCTCCTAGCTCCGACATAAGTGCAACTCATTGTAACCTTGCATGAAGACTTTATTTCACTTGCTTCTTGTAATTAAGCTGGTTTTGTTCCTGTTGCATGTAATCTTGTTTTCCCCTCAGGCAGGGCCCAGAGGCTGCTCGATGGACCACTGCCTCCCCTCAACATGGCTGCCACTCCCCAGTGCTCTGGACAGGCCAAGAGCGGTGGCAGGCCTCAGCTGGTGGCCACGTTGAGAAGGCTTTTCCCCATTGTTCCCAACGGGGTCTGTGTTTTATGATGCCTCACAGTATAGGCAGCCACCATCTCCCCCGAGGGTAACGGCAGTTTCTGTTTCATGCAGAACAATGGATGATGGTGGCCAGTCCAAAAGGGAACAATTCTGCATGGGGGGAAAACCAACAACAACAACAAAACAACTTTTAGTTACAAAAAATAACAGTAAGTATGGCCATTCATACGAAGCATCTGGGAGGAAAGCACCTATTGTGCCAGATCCTCTTTACAGACAAGCTGAGAGGGAGGTGGGAGGCAGCGTGCTCATTTTCTGCACTGAAGGGGAAGCGAGGAACACCCTCCCTGGAGGAGTGATGGAGAGGAAAGCAGACATGTGTAGGCAGCTGGCTCCAGGCTTGTAAGCAATGTGGGCAAAATCGTCTTTTGCTGCCCAAAGGAGAAGGGATGGGGTCACTTCTGCCAGGAGATGGAGGAAAGGCGAGGAGCTGAGGCAGGGGGTGAAGAGCTGATCAGTCACTGCCACCATCACCAAGAGGCCAGAAGAGCTGGAGACATGGACCGATGCTGCTTGGCGGTGCCACCCTCCTGCCCAGCCAGAGCTGGTGCCCATGCAATCCCCTCGCTCCCTCAGCAGTGGCCGTTGGCCTGGCTCTCTGAGTCTGTGGCATAAGAAAAGGAGCTGGCAGAGCAGGGAGGTTTTGCCGTCACCCCCAACCAACCTGATGCTCTAGGCAGCCGGTCACTCTGCCTGAATTACGTGCCAGTTTGTCATACAAGTGGAGCGGGATTGTGTGAGCCTGGGAAATTTCATACATTCACAGGATAAAGCCAGGCTAAGGGAATGCAAACAAGGGGGTTGTGTATGAAGAACAATTAATGGTGGGAGGTGACAAATCAGCAGGAGTTTGGAGTGCACAAAGCAAAGGGTGCTAGAGTCTATTTCAGCAACTTTTCAGTGCTCTGGTGAAACAAAGAAGCTGCAAACCCAGTCAAAGTATCCCATAAACCATAGGTGTTCTGCATTCCCCAGATGGGAGCGCAATAGTCAGAGCATAGCCATGAATGTGCGTATAATGGCAAAATAAAAAAATTAACATTGAAAATCTTTATCTGGGAGTGTTATTTAATATTACATTAACACACGAGTGATTTTTTTAGAGATAATTATAACAACTCTGCATTTTATGTACTTCAAACTTCCTGGCATCTAGAAATACACTTGGCTGTGTCACATCTACATTTTTGTAAAGAGTTTATTTTGGTACTTCATGACAGTCTTATTTGTTAAATTAACATAAAATAATCAGTAAAGTGTATATTGAACTGTACATTAAATGGATGTTAAATCATTACCAGTTCAACAGGTGTTAAGCCCCTGATCTCATTTTAGTAATTAGTATTTTTATTAACCACATAGAAGAAAATATGAAAGCACTGCTAGTAAAGTTTGCAGATGATAGACAGCTTGGTGGAATGATAAACAGTATTGAGAAAGAGCCAGTTACACACAGCTGGGTTGTTTGGTAGGAAGGGGAACTCATTCAAGCAATGTGTCTGAACACACATAAATGGGGAAGGTCACACACCTGGAAACAAAAAAACTATGTCACTCTTACAAGTTGGGGGACCGTGGAAATCACTGACACTGAAATTGGTAGACAGAGATGAGGTAGAAAGAATGTGAGCTCTCAGTGCGCTGCAGCAGCTAACACTATTCTCAGATATATAAATGTTATTTATTGTTCTATCAATCTGTGCATCATCTGCAAACTTTCTTAGCAACACTTCTATATTTTTTTAGCAGATGGTTGAGTAGAAGCAGACAAATGATATTGAGAATAGCAATAGTATTGTGGCACATTTTGGTGCTTACCCTGAACAGAAGAGCTTGAAAAACTGAAAAGATTAAGGAGCCACAATTGTAATTTAAAATGTGTAAAGCCTATTGATGATAGTTTTGGAAAAAAACAGTCAATGCCATTTCTTTAAGAAAAAAAAAAATAAAAACATTCTTTGATTATAAGGGGAGAAGATTTCTGAAAGTAAAACATGTTTTACGTTAAAAGGCAATGAGGTTATACAACCTAAAATTGGAAAGTGAAATTAGACTAATTTAGATTGGAAATAGGGCATATTTTTTTAGGAACTGGAACAATTTATAAAAATAAATCATAGGTTTTACCTCAATTACTTTTGAAAAGTGTCTGGTGCCTAATGACCCCTGATTTAAATGAAAATTAGGCAAGCAGATCTCTCTGTACCCTACTCTCACATCTTTAAGATCCTTATTCCAATAAGCAGGTTGAGGGATTCACACTTCATTACTCTTTGTAGAGTCTCTTCTGAGAACCTTGGACAGACATGTAAGTCACAGGCAAATGTTCACACTGTAATATACCCTCTAGAGAAAGTGAGAGAGATGTCATGCTAATTGCCATTGTAAAAAGGCAGCTATGATGTTCTCTTACTAAACTGAACAACCAGAGTTACAAAGCAGAGGTTTCAGTCTGTGTGAATTCCTACCTATTCCTAAATTTTCCAAATCTGTTTGCTTATGAGATTTTTCCGAGCAGACAATTTCTTAATTTTGCCAAGCTTGTTTAAAACTTTTAAGCTTTCTTCATTTTCCTATTAATTCTAGTAATAATATTTGCAGTCTTTAATATGTTCACAGGTATGGAAATATCACCATCAGTTGGGTATACCCAAAGGAGGTTTGGCAGATGGGGGAAATGATTAGGAGAGACGACCATCCTCATTAATAACGTTGCCCGAAGTAAAACTCTAGTCCATGGACTGTTACTTGAAGACGTGCTTCCACTTCAGAAAGGAAGAATCGCTGTTGCATACCAGCAAAAGCCTCCTCGGTGCCCAAGACGATTATGACTGAAGAACCAGTCCAGAAAATTATTTTATCAAACTGTTTCCCAGATTTGTTCCAGTTCTGCATAAAACTTAACAGATCTTTGGGAACAATGGGGTGAGGGAGTACAGGAATCTAGTGAAATATATTTTGGGTGATATTTGCATTGATGCATATTACTATATTGAAGTTTTAGGAGGGCATTTATGTAGGAGATAGGAAGGTCTCAGGGCAGCATCTAAACCAATAAATCTCCTTCTTTCCAGGGCTAAATTCCTGTAAGAATACCAGAAAAGTATGAGAAAGTACTGTATACCTGGCTCCCAGTGCTTCTTACAACATCTTTTCTCTCCTTTTCCAGTCTTGTGTTCTTTAAAAGCAGACAGATATGGATGATACGTCAGCACTAGTTTTTTTCTTTGTGGAGTCTGTTGACATAGTCATTTTTTTCTGTCTGTGGATTTAATTTAACTTACAGACGCTAAGTACGCCCATTCACCATTTCTACTGACAGTCCCTAAGAACACTTAGTTGAACAGCAATATTTGCATATAAAACTGAATTTCAGATACAAAAGACACGAGGTATTAAAAGCATTGCTTATGTTACACCCAAAAGTATGTTAAGCATTCTAGAGATATAGAATAAGATAGCTCTCTGCTGGGAACAATGATCGAAGGTCTCCTCAGACACCCAGGCTGGATTAACCACTGGAAATAACAGCAGAATTGGGTTTTCTATTTACTGTAGTAAAGCAACCTTGTCTATAAACTCCTTATTGCTGCAAACCAAAGGTGTGTGTCTGGGGAGGGCAAGATTTTCCCCTTGATGTTCCAGGACATGGAAATACAATCCTTTTTCAGACACAGATGTTTGCAATAGAAAACTTTCACTCCGCTCTCTTCTGTTTTTAATCTGCTCATGACAGGAAACACAGATTCAAAATGAATGTAAAGAACACAGTGACCATAACTGATGATAATACAAAAGAACATGTAGGAAAGATTTCTTTTTCCCAACATATTATAGGGAGAAAAGGTTTACAGATTTCAGAAGATTCTAGGTGTTTTTATTTCTCAGTGGCTACCAGTACAGTGTTTTTCCATGAACTTCACAGGATATAGCTCTCGGCAATGCTATGATACTATCAACAGTTTCAGCATACAAAAGATAATACAACACTTCTTCATGCTCTCTGCCAGATCTTCAGTGCTTTCAAATGACGACCCTGCCGAAGCTTCACTGAACAGCCAGATGTATAAAAATTGTCAAAGATTCTTCCATAGCATGTGTAAAATGTAAAATGAAACAGGTAAGAGTAATTGATTCACCCTCTTCGGCCAGTCTTGCTGCTAACCTCTAGGCTCTCAAGAATGTCAAAGATGTGCTTTTAAACTACGCCAACCTACATGTCTTACGTGAAGTTCTTTATGTATGACAATGTGAAGGGGTTGACTGGACTCTTTCCTGTGCTTTTTGGTTGCCTGTTCCAACTTCTCTTACCCTACCTGGTCTCCCTTCTCTGCCTTCTCTAGTTTGCCTAAATCCCCTTTCCTTGCTCTTTCATTCAGGTAGTACCTTGCTAATGACATGCTTCACTTAAAAAAAAATGGGTGTCACAATATTTACATGGCGATTTCTACAAATTCATTTATCACGCTGTGTGTCATGCACTCTTTGATCTGTGTCCATTTTGTCTGTTTAGACTTTGAGCTTTTTGGAGCAGGGGCTGTCACCTGGTGCATGCTTGAACAATGCATAGCACAAAGGGATCCTATTTTAGACAGTATCCAAGCAATACTGTAGCAAACAATAAAAACAATTGTAATTATAATTACCCCTCCCCCAAGCTACATTAAAAAACATGATCAAACACTCAGAAATTGAGAAATGACAGCACCAACTCTGTGATGTGATTTTAATTCATTTCTCTCTCTTCTTCTGTATAAATATTATGATACTGTCTCTAGCTATATGATAACATACTATTTTTTCTGCAAGGGTCTTGCTTCATTGATTATTGTTCATTTTTAAAAATATTTTTTATTCAAAATGGTGTCCTAAAACTTTCTTACCATAGGATTTTCTGTCACAATCCCTCAGTCGAGCAGAAAATTACTAATTTCCTTCTACATTATTCTTTGTTACTTTTATCAGAGAATGTGAATGATTCAAGAGTATTAGTGAAATTATTTTGACAATGCTGACTTGAATAGCTGTCACTATTTTAAAGATGGGAGCTAAAGCACAAATAGATTAAGCATAAAACATAAATGTTACATGTTAAATTAATAGACATAGGTTCTAATATTTTAGGCTGTTTCATGCTTTCAGCATATGGTATATTAGAAGCACAGTAGCAAAAAATTAGCTTTTAGCTAGGAGTGCACAGAATTCTGCTAATTTTTCAGGTGAGGAATACAAAATATTTTAGTACACATGATTTTTGACAGTGGCAAGGAATAAAGCCAGGTTTTCAAAATTTATTCAGCTTCTTCAACCATTCTTCCTTTTTACAATCTGCTGCCAACAACCAAACAACTTCTAATTTCTATGTTAAATAAGATGAGGAGGCTATGCATAAAAACTCTCTACACATCCCTAACTAATTCCCAGGACCCCATTCACATTGTAGACCAACCAAGGCTGGGTCCTGTGTAAAGCACTGCCTCTTCAAGACTTCATGAAAATAAAAGTTTTGTGGGCTGTAGCCCAGCTACAGAGGTCTTTCTACCCAGAAAAAAGAAATCGCAGACTTTCTGTTCTGCTCCTAGCACTATCCTGCATTTTCACTAATCAATTATTTGAGCATATGCTTCAGTCTTCTCTTAAATAATTTTATGGCTATTGTCTGTGGTTTTTTCCTTGATTTTTCAATATCTCTTTTTAAACATGGAAACCCAAAGTGCACTTAGTATTTACTGACTGGTACCCCAGTACTAAAAAAATCACTTAGTTGACCATTTCAGCAACAGGATTGCACTAGCAAATAGAGTTGCTTGTCCAACACAAACTCTAGACCTTTTGCAGAATCACTATTTGCCAGGAGACACACATTCATCTGAAAGATACAGTCTAGAACTCTTGTTTCTAAGTCAACAGTCAGTTTGGTGGTATTAAAAAGAGAGAATAGCACTAGCGATATTTTGACTGAGTTCTGGTTCATGTTCACCCGTTACTTGTATTTTCCTAATTTGGGCTCAGTAGCAGATTCTGCACATCTAAACAGTCTTGAATGGATTCACAATGTGCATTGGGGTAATATGGGTAGGGGAAAAGTGTCTAGGAATCATACATGAGAAAGGTCAGAAGAGTTTCGGCAGCAGCGGGAGATTTCAGAGGACAATAAATATGAGCAGTGAATCTTTCTCCTCCCCTAACTTGGCCATCTCTCAGGATGCAAGTCATCTCATCTTCTCTGGGATTCTCAAGCCAACCTCCTCCTCTTCTCACCCGCTTTGCACATTGACACCACTCTCCCTCTCTGCCTGCACCAAGAATATCCTGTGCTGCTGCTTCTGTCCCTGCTAGATTTGTCATAATAGTGGGCTCTTCTTGTGTTACAGAGATATTGTAAATACTGTATTGAACTTTTCCTATTTGTTCAGCTTGAGTTTAAGTTCAACAAAGACTTCAAAGCAATAACTCATGCTCAGTTCTGATTAAAGAAAAAAAAAAAAAACTTTAATTCAAATTTTTACTTCGCTTTCAATTTTATCTTAAAACATGCTTTGTTTTAATACACTCCTATTATCAGAATGGTCTGAGTGATCACCATGGTTTTAGTCTTACTTACAAGTCTGTCAATATTTGTGTCAAGGGCACATTTCAACATAAATTATTCAGTATCTATTTGCACATTACCGGTAACAGTATTGAGCAGGGCAAAGCACGGGTCACCACAGAACTCTACTAGAAGTCTCCCAACTCAACTTTAACAAGGAGAGCTGTCAGCTAATCAGCCCTTAGTCATTTAATGCGTGCTTCTCTGGTATGTTCAATTAGAACTCTCTGTGGTACTAAGTCAGAGGTATTACAAAAGTCTAAAAAGTATCACCTTTTACTGTTCTATTTATTAACTCAAATTCTAATAACCTTGAAAATTAACACTAATACTTTTTAAGTAGTATTAGCTACACCTTCATTCTTTAGTCTTTTATCACTGAATCCCACATAGCTTTTTTCTTCATCATTCTGCCTCAAGCCAATGTCTGACTTACTGATTAATAATAACATTACAATATTTATATTTAATAGATGTTGAAAGCTTTCTCCTTGGTAATTACATACTGGAAAAGAGTTTGTTTTTAAATTCTTTACAAATGAAAAATTGTCTTAACATTTCCTTATCACATTAACTCAATTTTCTTTACAAATTTTTGAAGGGAAGTTTATACTCCATTTGCCTCTTCAACATCCCCCTCTTCACCGTGCTAGTTTAAGACAGCTCCACCTGCTCCAATTAGTCTCCAATGGAGAACAGCTCTAGTTGTGAGACAGGGGCTAAGGCATCTGTGCATCCCTACCACCATCAGGGTTGTCGCCTGATGCTCCACTCAAAGCACGTCTTCAGTCTCACATTAGTGGAGCAGCCACAGGCTCTTGTCTTAATATTTTTTGGCCTTATGACTGCAAAATCTCAAAAAATATTACCTGGAATTTTCCATTTTTCAGCTTCTTCCCGGACATCTGCTACAATTCAACCAGCTTCACATGATTTTTGCCTAGTTATGTTCTCAGAAATGGCTGAAACATTTTTGCTGAAACATAACACAATAAAAATATCAGACAAAGGTATTTTTGCACATAGCACATAGAATTTTTCAGCTCAAATTATAAACAATATCTAAAGTGATGATGCAAATGATGAAAAAATTATGTGTACAATTTCTGGGTTCAAGTTAAAGTTCTTATTGGCTGTGCAAAGTAGATTTTTTACAATTTATATTATAGTAGAGTCTGCTGAACTAAATGAAAATTAGGCTCCAATGTACTAAGCACTGTACATACACAGTTTTAAAATTTAAAAATTGTTACTAACCAATGCACCAAAGTCAAAATAAATAAAGTTATGTAAACTTACAGTGGTTTTAGCTATTAAAAGTACTTAGGATTTTACAGTGAGGAACATTCTATGGTAATATCCTCAGTGATAGGGTTTGGACTACTCTTGCTCAGTACTGAGTTGGCTACTGGAAATAATCACCTGTATGATGCATAGTGCCACTGATAACAGACCTACAGGTGCACCTTCTTTCCTCATTGCTGGTTTGCTTCCCCAAATCCTGCAGTAGCAGGTTCCCACAATCACTGCCCCAGATGTTTCCAGCCCTGCAGATGAGCCACAGTTCACATCACCTGACCATTGGTAACAAGCATTTTGTGGCTTCCCAGCCTGGGAATTGAACTGGGTAGAAACAAAGCGGGGAGAAACCTGGCACCCTTCCCAAAAGAGCTGGCACGAAGGGTTGACGTACAACGTCTTCAGGAGCACGTCAAACCTCATGTATAACTTCAGTGTTACTTATTTGTTTTGGTTCTGTTATCTGATGCATCGGAAGTGACATGGGCACAAAGACCAGACTTGGGGACGCGATGTGTCAGGGGTGAAAGATGAAGACAGCTGCTTCGGCCTTGGCGTTCAGGACAAAGCAGGACAGATTCAGGGCAGAGAGCAGCTTTTCAGGGTTTTCTCTGGAGATTGACTTTAGATAGTTTGACGAGCAAAGAGAAGTGAGACAGGCAGTGGCAGGTATCTTCAAGCAGGAGCCAAGTTGCGGATCTCTCAGTGGAAAAGCTGCCCCGGTCGCGGTCTGCCAGCCTGAAGGGAGCCAGGGCTGGGGAGACCTCGGAGGCTATACAGGGGCAGGGCACTGCTGAGAAGGGCAGTTTCAAGGGCAACCTGCCCATCAGGCAGGACCCGTGAAAAAAAGAGAGGCGTTGCGCTGGCGTTTGCGCCACGGGCAAGGCAGCGCTGACAGGCCCCCACCTCGGCGCCGGCTCCCCCAGCAACGGCCGTGCCAGCACCATCCTCGCGCGCTCCCACGGCCCTCCGCCGCCCTCGGCTGCCACGTGACCGCTC
>WAAD01042313.1:138566-158943 GCA_013389945.1 Fregata magnificens
CCATTGTAGACAGAAATGAAGGATCTTTGAGGCGTGAACGGGCCCTATTCATTTCCATAATGGAGTTCTAACAATAAAGTCTGGCAAACGTAGGTTGTTTTAGCAGGAAACGGCCCTTTATTCTGGTGTCTTGGCAGGGCTTGGGTAGAGTCCCACCATTCTTTCCCCCTCTGGCCCTCTCTTTCAGTCTTATGGCTGAGCCTGTTTTTTCTCTAGGGAGACTTCTGTTTTTATTAACTTGTTTTTGTACAGTGAGTTTAATGAACGATGCTACTCTGGCAGTCCTGGATGTTGAAGTTTTGTGTAAATTTCTCCGGTGCATATGTTGGACAAACATATTGTGGATCACCGCTGTCTCTAGACCACAGACTGGGGGTCTTGTTTTAATGCTGTTTCATTGGCAGATAGAATTTCCATTTACTAATACAGCAAGTGCTATTCTAGACATTCAACAATTACTTTTTCCATTACACAAGTTGTGGTTTATGCTGGGACTCTAGGGTTAGATGAAGAAACATTTTGTGGAGTTGACTCAAATTACAGTAGGATCAGAAGCTGAAGTGCAGAAAACCCTAAACATTAAGTCAGTTCTAAGTCACCTTAGATCATATATTTTTTGAGATCTGCTGAGTTCGTAAGTAGTGAATTGAAATTGTTTTCCTTTTGGTTATTTGAGCCCTTGACTGTAACAATACCATTCTTGGAGTCTCCAACTCAGACAAATCATGTAGCAGATTTTATAATTTTCTGTTTTATCAGGCAAATCTATGTATCCACGGGACAGGATTAAATACATTTTTGCCCCCAGAGATGTCCACCTTGAGAGTGTGCTGAAGTTCTCACTGCGAGGGAAAGGAGATAGAGACATATTTGTATATACATATACACACACACACAAATATACAATGAAGTATATATACTTCCCTCATTCTTGTGCTGAAATGTCATCATTGCTACCAGAAATGAAATGTCTGCTTTTACTTTTAACTACGAGTTCTTTGAATTATGCTAGGGCTTGCTTCCACTTCTTGGAGCTGGTAGAGGTAACGGAAAGGTGAAGTTTACCCGACTGCTTCGGTGATGTCTGCACAATATCTGAATGAAGAATTAGTGTTCTGTGGAGGGAGCACTAACAGGGGTTTCCTTGGTTTTCATGGTGTTGCACATAGGCCATGTTATGAACTACTACCAGGATGCTGATGTTGTCTTCATAACCAGGCAGATAAAACCCTGCTATGCTTCATTTGTATTTAGATGGCACTTTCATAACTGTACAAACAAGGAACTTTTTTTTTTTTATAGATTACCTTGTTTATAGATAAGGGGTTTGGAGCCTTACAGCACACATTAGAAGGTGAATTAAGTGCTTCTTGTTAATATTTCAAAGTGGGGTAAGCCCATCTAGTTCACATACTTAGGTGGGTGTCAATATTTACATTCCTGTATGGAAAGATCCCAGGGTTGGATAGTGCTAAGTTTCCATTTTTGAGGCTCAGAGCTCCTATATAACTCTTCTAATTCCCACAAGTGCTCAGAAGCTAAAGTGAGATGAAATTGTATACGTACTCCCACTCTGACAGTTGGCGTATATGTGGTTTTGAATCCCATCACTGTAATTTCTGGTCACATACACTCAGCGACAATCAGATATTATACCTTGGTCTTCATAGCGTCCTCCTCACAATCTGGATGCTGAACTATTGATCTCATTTGGAAGGTTGTTGGCCAACATTCAAAAAAATGGAATTGCTAGCATCTTCACAACTTCCTAGGCTCACCATCATCTTTTTTCCTTTTGCCAGGTACATAGTTCTGACTTTGGAATCTGACGTGTTAGCTGTGCCCTGGAAAAGATATAGCAAGATTTCCATGTTAATAAAAGACTCCAGGCTTCCTGGTGATCTCACCAAAGATTCACATAGCAACTATTCCTGTCACTTGCTTTCACACTTGTAGATACTCTAATATCCCTGTCCTTTGGCAGCGAGATTGCTAAATGGCCTGTTTTGAGCTTATCCAACAGCAGGAACGGTTCTTTTCAGGGATTCTGCCTTAATCCTAGGTCTCATGGGCATTCACTTTTCTGCTTACCAGCATTGCTTTTTACATTAACAGCAGCAAAGAAATATGGGGAGATACAAACTTTTGATGACAGAACCATGTTATGCTATCCTTCCTAAATATAATCTTTTTATAGCCACATCAAAGTTTCTTTCAAAGGTGGTCTTTGACTTCTACTTGAATTGGGTTATCCATTTGCAAATATTTTTCTTGAAATCACATACTTGCCTAGATGTGGAAAGACTTTACTTAATAGGCATCCATAGGGTGCTTTCCGTTTGCATGGAAGAACAAAACAGTTTCAAACATTTCAAAGCCTCTTTGTTGCTTATGTAAAGGGAATGAGGGGTCCAGCCCTCTGAATTCCTGACCGAATCTCATTTTGCATCTCTGCTGGCAACAAATTAGCCCATGGAATTGCTGCCACCAAGAATGAGTACACATTCTGCTCTTCATACACTTCCACTGGGTTTTTTTGGAAGATAGCCACATTTGAGATCTTCGCAGAGTTAAAGCAATGTCAGCACTTTGCATGTTCATCAAGCATGAAACCAGGTCAGAACAGCCGACGGTGCTGACACTCCTTTCAGAGGGACATTTTTACGGTTGGCCATGCAACATTGATTGTAAGTCTCTAGTAGAATACTTGGCAGTACTCAAAGAAAAATGGAGTATTGCACATCTCTGGGATACCTGCGGTACAAACAGTCAGTTTCTTTTACACTGATGTACTCCAAAGGGTGCATGCAAATTGAGAGTTGGTAATTTGCCTGGTTTCCTGTGGGCCAGTTTGAATAATACAGGTAAGTTAGCAAGGGAGAGCTCATCTTTAAAACAAAGCAGTGAGTGTCACACATGAACTGGGGAACTTTTCATTTGAGGTTTCTGGGCTCAAGGTGTGTAATAAGCAGGACTATGACTACAGTTTGCTGTGACTTGGGTGGCATGTGCTGTGGCTGTTCTAGTCTCACAGGTAATGTTCTATAAACTTCTACGTGCTTTAGGTCTCAAACATGATAACCCTTAATTGTACTGCTACAAATCCTTACCTGTATTGCTTTTGTTTTTACATTCCTTAGATGTTAGTGACCAAGGGGCAGACTTCTTTAAGCAGCGTTTTATTGTGCCAGTGACTGAAGATGCTGGTGCACAGTAGATATCAGTCCTATAAGAACTTGCTCTTATGTAAGCAAAGAATTTGCTCTGTATACAGAAAACTTCATCAGCTGTAAATTCAGTCTGCTTGTTCAGGGGAAATACAGACATTACACTCATCCTATCTTCAACTCAACCTTGGATTAAATTCCTTAGGAAGAGAATGTAGCTTTTATTGACCATTTACTTTTTGGGGTCAGTGCTTGTATCTAAACTAGGGCATCCAGATGAGCTTCTGTGCTCCTGGACACAGGAACATGACTTGGCTACATCCTCTTGGAGGGCAAGACCTGAGTACAAATGAACCTCTCTGTCCCGCTCATCCACTCCTTGTCCATTGTAATTTCTGTGGAAACAGCCCAGTCTGGTGATATCAGGACCAACCTGCACTGATAAAAACTGTTTAAATGTAGTCTATGAGTATTGTCTGTCTTCAGAAAAAGTTTTTAAAATTCTGTGGAAGTCCCTCATACAAGTATGATTATTATGTCTAAAATATTTAAATTGATAGAATTTTCTTCAGCATAGACAAGGAGGAGGACCAGCTGTAGCATTTTATTTGTGCATGTGTGCACCATTAGCGAATTTACTGAGACTTCCACATCCTAAGGCCTCTCAACAGCCATCAGGTGGTTTTAAAACTTTCCTTTTCACCTGAGATAGATTTCAGGCAGTGACCACAAGGTGAAAGTTTTTGAACAGCTGTGTTAATTTTGGCCCCATGTGAAATGAAGCCAACTTTTCCTTGCTACAGGAAATTGCCAAATAAAATAATGGAGAGGAAATGAACTACTCTTTGAGTTTCTAGGACAATATTCTGAAGAAACATAGTAACTCCAAACAAAAAATATTTTTTAAGAAACATCCCTCTAGATGTAAGTCAATAGTCTTTGTTTATATCCCATAGGGCAATCTTGGTAGCAAGCAGACTCCTCACTTGAACAAAATATATAAAAAATATAATAAACTCTCTTTCAGCTAGAGGTCAGAGAAGGAACAAGAGTGATCAGATGTTTTTAAGAGATTTGGATACTACTGTGATCAAAACCATAAAACTTCTTTAATTTCTCTGAGAGGGAAGTATTTAGTTATGGGGGCATTCTTTAGCTGTTTGTTTTGTTTTACTTTAAGATTGTGATGCTTTCAGTACTTAAAACGGTTTCATCTATTAACTTAAAAGCAGATCAACATTTCATATATCAAATAACCTATATTTATAATTCAGAAATACAATATACTTTTCTTTACATTTTGACAGTAACGCTTGTATCGTAGCAAAATGAGTGCTAATTCTTCACTTGTTGCTATCAGTTTTATTCTACTGCAGCAGCGTACACTTCTGAATGTAGGTATATACCAGTTTACAAGTATTAAATGTTAACCTGTATTTCACATCTCTTGCCAACACGGAATGGTTTTTCAAAGCATGGCAGTGTTCAGCTGCTACCTGTGAAAAGGCCTCAATTCTTAAATTTTGTTAAATGCAGGTAGAAAGATTTGAATCTTGAAATGCCATGAGATCTAACCTATCTAAATAGAACTCTTAATTTCTCTTCCATCCTCTTTGGTCATTGCACTTTGACCTTAATCATGCCTATATAAGGTCATAGGCTCAGAGGGCCAGAAGAGACCCAACTAGAGGTGATCTGGTGCTTCCCCTGGCCCGAAATAAAAATTAGCTGCCCCTACATCTTTATCAACACATATCTTTTTTTTTTTTTTTTTAAATAAAGAACCTCTCTAAGCACTCTTCTGAAATATTTTCTTTTTCTTACTGTTGGAAAGTTTTCTTTACATCTGGTCTGAATCTTTCTTACTGCAACTTAAGCTCGTTGTTTCTTACCCTATTAACCATGGTCCCAAAAGTCATATGTAGAAGATTACATATTTAAGGCATGTTTAAGACCTTGTCCCTCCACAGTCTGCCTTCCACTGGACTAAACCTCAGTTCTTTCAGGCTTTCCTCCGAAGTCTTATTTCTAAGGTCTCTCATTGGACTTGATTGTACTTCTATGGCCTCTTTCTACCATTGTTTTGAAACACAGGACCTAAAACATGTCCCAGTGTTCCAGCTTGAAGTCATCCTCATCCTGAGTAGGATAAGTAAATTGGGTTGTGTCTTCTGGATTTTAATCCTACTCATATATTCCTGTGCAACTTTTGCTATATTTTATAAAAGTGGTGGTTTTGCAGCAGCATGATACTGATTCATACTCACCTTCTAGAATGTTACAAACCCCAGATCCTGTTCTGCGGTTGTTGCCTGGACAGCTGTTCTCCTTCCTGTGTTTCTGCAGTTGAATAGTCCTTTCTCTATAGATCCCTGTACTTTTGCCTGGTGAATAGCATCCTGTTTTTTCAGACTGTTTCTTGGCTTTGTCAATATCATTTTGAGCCTTTATCATCCTTCTACCTTTGTGTCATCTGCAGATTTAATGAATACTCTTTATTTCATGATCCAGATTACTAATGAAGATAAATAATACTGGACCCAAGAGAAAACCCTGTAAAACTGTATTTGCTATATCTTTCCCCAACCACTGTAAGCCATCAATAAGTGTCATTTTGGTTTTTTTCTGTCCAGTTTCACCTGCGGCATATATTACGTTCTAGGTGCTATTTCTCTAGCTTGTGGGAAACTGAGATAATATCGGAACTTAATGAAAATCAGGATATAAGCTTTAGTACTTCTTCACCATTCTAGCATCTCATGTGCTATAGAAGGTTATTAGAGTGATCTGACATCACTAGTTCTTGAGAAATACTGCTGTCTGCTGTTTATAGCTGCAATTTTGTGTAAGTTCTTTATTTGTTCCTGTATTTTTCCAAGAAGTGAAGTTAAGCTGACTGATACAGAGTAACTCCACTTAGGGGAGGTCCCAGAGGGGAGCATGAAGTTCTCTGCTGGCTCCCTGGCCTGCTGCTGCTGTGCCAGTGTGCTTTCTGCCAGCCCACGGGGCTGCAGCTGGATCAGGAGGAAGGCAGACCTGGTGCATGCTTCGAAGAACTGTTTCCGGAGGGCATCTGTGCCCTCAAATTTTAATTGTTTGGTTGCTGCTGGTTCAGCCACATGGTTCAATGAAGAGTAAACTAGCTTTTCCGTGGATTTGTGTCTCAGGGGTGTTCTCCACAGTGTTAGAAGCCTGTGTCTCTGCTCCCTCTCCTTTGCCCTTGTGCCACCTTCTCCAAGCAATGCCTACAGTACTGTAACTACCAAATTTTCAGCTTTGAGCATTGTGTGTGTCATCTAATGGATTTGGAAGCAGCATGTACTGAACTGGCCTGACCTTCATGCCTTGCCCAGCTGGCCAGAATGTTCCTGCTGATGGTTCAGGACGCTCAGCTCCTGCTGCAGCCTCCTGTCAGTGAGACACTAATTTGGTTTATCGCTTAGCACCTTACTTGTGTGGTAGTTGCAAGAACATAGTGTTATTAAGACCTTTACCCTTTCACTGAGTCTGGGTGAAATGGGCTGATAAGGCCTGCAGTTACTGTCTGTGGTTAGGTAGCAGAAGCTATTGAAGAAGCTTTATGCCTTAGCTTAAAAAAAGGGAAGTAAATGATTTGAGAATAGTTAATGCAGGGTTGAGGCTGATGGGCTGTTGCCTGTCTTGGACCATTTGAAACCATTAACTGCAGTTCTGTGTATGTCTTTCAAAACCAGGAGGTGCAGAAGTAGCGCATTTGTCAGCATGCATTGGACTTGCTCTGCAACTGCGCCTCTTTGGGGTATGTCTCAGCTTTGAAGAGATGCCATAGCATGCTGTCCTTCCAGTTGATGTGGAAAACTGCAGGGAGCACAACACAAAAAAAATAAGACTATCAGGCTGTGTCCTTGCTAAGGAAGACATCATGGTTTAGAATAACACTGGTGACCGTGTGTTGGCTGCATGCAGACCCAGTGCTTGGTTTCTTCACCAGCTGTGCACAAACCCTTTCCACTCTCTCAAATGTTATCAGCACTTCTTGTCCTAGGACCTCTGCAGAGTAATTGAGTGAGCTTGTCTGTTTTGTAGACTGCGGGCTGCTTAAAAGTCCCCTAGCCAGAGTTTGTGTAACCTGTTTCACTGGGCGCGGGAGGCAAGGGTCTGTGGCTGCCGCAGGTCCAGAGGCACCTTCTGTTGCGTGGCGGTGTGAACTGTGGCAACCTGCTGTAGATAATCCTTGCGTCTGTCAGTACAGCTGTCACCAGCACATTGGGTGGCACGTGGAGCTCGTAAAGGCAAATGAAAGAATACATTTGCGGGACACAGTGTACAACGTTAAAGGATCCATTTGCTTAGTCATCTTTAACAAGGCAGCATGAGAGGGCAGCCAAACCCAAACACAGTTATACTGTATTCTTTTGCTAGCCCTAGAGGGCAGAGTTAAATTTATAGGGTGGGGTTAGTATGTGCTGTAAATGTTCCTCCTTTAAATGTGTTTCTTGTTTTAAATATAAATATTAAAATCTTACTTAAGTTTAAATATAAATGCATTTGACATTCAAGAAAGGGGTACCAGGCAGTGCTGTTTAAATCTTAATTTAGTTCAGTTTCTGAGCAACGAGTTAATCCTCTCTCAGAAGCTATTTATCTGAAAACTTGCTCTGGTCTAAATATGTTTCTTTCTAATTTAATATTAGCTCTTTAATCCCTAATTTTAAGAATTAAGCATGATAAAATAGCATTTGTACCAGATGAATTTGATGTATTGAATTACCAGATCAAGATAAACATGTTTGAAAGGTTTCTACAGCAAGTTTGTGAAGTAATTGCTTAAAAAGCAATAAATGAAGCAAAGTCTGTAGTACATGACTGCTTCTAAGTTTCCCTTTTCCTTCAATTTTTTTTCTATCTCCAATAACATTAACACTTAAATTGTCCCAATTAGGCTTTAAAATTTATGCTTTAGCTAGTAAAATCTGACTCGTCTGGTTTCCCTTCATTTTGCTGTTTAATAGCTGTCTGAAGACAGGTTTTGCTAAGCCAAGATTAACAGACACGCATATCATTTTAGCAACGAGAGCTTTGAAGTTGCAAAGTATTAATGAGGGAAATAAAAAAAAATCATAGACAGATGCAAAAGATGTGGTAGTTGGGGACTTCTGTCAGCCAAAGAATTTCTTTTGTCTCTGAGGTTGAGGCAAGTTTGGGGGTTTTTTTCTTCCCTTTTTGGTCCCTTCTGGGAGGATCCTCGTGTTTGAAATTTCAAATTTTCCAATTTGTGTCTCTTACTTGTGTCTGTGTTTGCTTAATGCTGCTCTTTCTTCCCTTTGACTTTCACATTTTCTTTTCCTCTGGCAAATTTGAACTTGCTTCAGTTTGGGACAACTATGGCTAAATGAACCGCCACGGATAAAATTGTAACAAGAAGAGCAAAGTCTGTGAATGATCCTTTGCTGTTTCCTGAGTCGTTCCAGTCTCATTAATCAGCACTGGTGCTGTGGAGGCTGTGTGGTGTGTTATGTCGCCAGCACAGCAGCTTCTCCGTCCCTTTCCCCCACCCCCTGCGTGCCTACACAGTGGGGAAAACTAGAGAGGGAAGCCATCAATCTTTCCTGTCGTAGATGTCAGCAGTGATTCTCCTGTTGGCTTCCTGCTCTCTCTGTTTTGCCCACCACCTGTGTTTAGAATTAGCTCTGATGCTGCAGATCTCACTCAGCTCTTCACCTGTTCTGCCCCAACTAAATAGCTGTTAAAATAAAGCAGAGTGGCTAAATGCTATAGCATGTGAATAGTAACCACCACTGTGGATTGCAGGGTGATTTCTGTTGCAGCTGCTATTGTAATACTGTCATAATTTTCTGTAACGTTGGTTTTTTTAGATCTGAAATCTCTTGCTTCTGTTTCAGCCCAAAGGTGAGCTTGTGAGCAAGTCTTTATTTAATGTAAAGGTGAAAATATTTATTAGATACATTATAGATAGAGGCATAAGCCTATCTCCCATCGGTTAGGTTGCTTGGATAGCTCTATGAACAAAGTCTAAAGAAATTAATTAGGCTGAAGCCTTGTCCTTACCTTCAGTTACTCAAAGAATACAATTACCAAAAGGCTCTTTGGGAGTTGATTTTTGTACCTCTGTGTCTGGTTAGTAGGGATCTTGAAAAATGTAAGTGTCTCTCTCCCCCATCACTGGGTAGGTTGAGAAGCTGAGATGTACTGCTTCTGTACTTCTAGGACAGGATTGATGTCATCTTCTTGTGGTCTGTTCTGTTAAATAATAGGTCTCAAACACACTCTAACCAGCCCAACTTTTATGTATACTTTTATGTAATTGTATAAATGTTTTCCTATGCAGTCCTGAGAACTGTCTATTGCCAGCTTTCTCCTACCTCCTTGACTGGATGCTAGCTTTTTCTGTTTTTAAAACCCACAAAGAGATGAAAGTGTTTATAAGGCGTAAGGTTTCCTTATAATTGTAGCTTGTCTGCTGTCATTTCAAGTGTATGATGGCAATATTTAAGTGGAGTTATAAAGAAGAGAGGCTCTGAAAACTTAAGTCCTGTGAATGCTTTCACTTGATTTTATCTGTGTAACTCCTTTGTGAAGTGGAGGAATTGTATTATGACTGATTTTACTACGTATTTGAGAAGCAATTTTCTGTTGACCATGCCAGGCAAATACATGTATTCAACAGGTAAATACTTGTATTCAACCCTCACAGAATTCATAAAGCCAAACATGAAAGGTGTAGTCAGGATGCTAAGAATTGGCTAGCGACATGGGATGTTTTGATCTGCGTGGATCTTTTCAGTGTGGATTCTCAGCACTTTCAGAGACTTGAATCGGTTTCTTCTTTTGAATGAACACAGTTTGAGGCTTCCCAAATCTAAGTTACCTCTCCAAATAGCTGTATTTTGTATCCATGGTTTGTGTTTCAGTATGATGAGAGTTTCATGCTTGAGTTTGCCTGGCACTTATCCTGATCAATTTAAAAACAACAACAAAAAAATCTTCCTGGTGAAGTCTTAAAAATATTTAAAAAAAAAAAAAAATATGAAAAAGGGTAACTTCCTATAATTTTAAAGGAGGCAGAGGTGGCTTCTTATACTAATAAACAAAGGGAGACTTACCATTTTAAATGTTGCAGATGTGGTGCTGAGCTCATGAAGGAGCCCTGTAACTTTATGATACAATGAAATGCTTTCAGCAATGGGGTTGTCTTTTGCTTTCCACTTGATTTTTAGTTTGGAAAAACAATTCTAGATGATGGTTAGCTGTACGCTTCCATACTTGTTTTTAAAGGAATCTTGAACTCTTACTTTCCAGACTCTCTAATGTTTAATTTTTAAGAAAGACGTGTTTTCACAGGTTTTTCTAAAGTAACTGTTAATATTTTAATTTCAATTTTTAAGCTTGTAAATGTTTTGCCTGGGTAGATCCTTAGCTTTTTTTAAAGAAGTCTTGTAGCTGTTGTGTTGTTTAGATACCAATTATATATATATATATATGTATCAGAGTAATATGTACTCAAATTGTACAGATGTCCAAATTAGAGGGTATTAACAAGGTAAATTTGAGTCAGCTGAAAGTCATGGAATGAAATAGAGAAACTTTATTGTGAAACTTTTTCTACAGCTGCAGATGGTTTATGGAGCATATGGCATCCTGCTCTGGAGGTTGCAAAAAGCTTTTAAACACGATTGGAAATGCAATATGTACAGCTACCAGCATCCAAAGAACTGCATAGCTGCTTTTAGGGTTTAGTGCTGCTGAGCTGCGGAAGAGCTTGGAAGCTTCTCTGTGTGCTCTGTAACAGACAAGAGAGTCCTGTGTCTGCTTTCTGAGGTGAACATTTTAACTCCTAAAATTGATTGTCCTCCTTCTCCAGGTTTCCTATAAATAGTGAAAGGTGTTGTTTTCTGATACAGGATGGCTGACCGTGCGTAGTATGTGAAAATAGTTTGGCCCACTAAGGGCAAAAAACAAACTGAAACAATCTAAGGTAGCTGGGTTTTTTGAGTCCCCCCTTCTTTGAAGAATTTTTGCTTTGGTAGATTGTTGTGAGTATAAATTTTAGGCAGTTTGCATGTTTCTTTTAAAGATTTGGTGGTCTTCAAAGATTCAGTGGTCTTCAAGTCAGTCTGCCCATGTCATTAATAACATGAGAAATACATGAGATACAAGATATACATGAGATACAAGAGATACATGCATTTCCCTATATAACTGAACAGCATCAAGTTGACTTTACTAATATTCTTTCATAAAATTCTTTCGATTAGACAAGCGTGCTGTTAACACCTTCTTTCCTTTAAAAATAAAGCTGTTTGTGATGGTCTTTAGGAGACATGCAGATAGGATTTCCTTAACTGTAGCAACTTTGGTGTGTTCTCCAGTTCTGGCACGTTTGTCTCATGAGCAGGGAATGAGTGTGTTTTTGACTGCTGAATTGAGGCCTTGACAATTGTAGCTCTCCTTACTACAGGTATGGCATATGAGAAAAGCTCTGCTTGGGTCCAAGAGAGCAGCATTGGATTTCGGAAGCTATCATCTTTTCCAGTATACTCTTTTGCATTGAAAATGGATGCGGCCGTACTGCAGGGTGTCGGGGCCAGACTTTAACCATCCTGCTCTGGGACAAGAACGTAACGCTTATGCCTAATTATTTGAGAGCATTTGGATGTTGACAGTTTTACAGTATAAGGAGCAGCAGTTGTTCATCTCATCATGAAAAAGGAGGTTAGGTAAGAGAACACCTGAATCTTAATGGGACAAGCTTCATTTAGAAATGCTGCTGAGAAATGCACTGTGGTGTTTGGAATTGCCATGCAGAAGTCTTATTGAGAGAAAACAAATAATAGATGTTAAAACATCTGTCAGATACCACGCTCTTAACAGGAATGAAGATTAACATGCAGCATTACTGGTGTAGGTGCACACACCACACAGAGTTAAACATAGGAACAGCAGGCTCACACTGTGCTTACTACAGATGTCTGAATGAGTGAGTGCCTGTGGGCTGGAGCTGCATGTCTTGTGGCTTTCACTCCGCTCCATTGGGAAGTCTTCACTCCTTTTGTTTTTATCCTTTTCCAACTCCAGTGTTTTCGAGCACACAGCTCCCATCCCCTAACCTAACAGCTCCATTGAAGTGCATTCCAGCCCCATGATTTCATGGTACCAGGCAGAACTCCCCTGCCATGCCGCTATGCTGCCCGCTGCTTCTCACAGAGTGAACAAACAGGGAACATAAACTCTCTCCAAAGGAGCAATGTTCTCTGTATATTTTTAGTGCTAGAAATCCAAGATTCATTTAAGGGTGTTTTGTGTGGGCTTTTTTTAATATAGACTTCTGCTAACACAATGGAATATTTCATACCACCCTTATTTGATGTAACATCTCATGCTTTATGTTGTTAAATGGAATCAAAGGAGTTAAAGATGAAAGACTCCTGGTCAACTGGTCCCTCAGCTGGGAGCCTGTGTGGGCTTGTTCTTTGTAATGTATTTGCTAGTGCTTTACCCAGGTCCAGCCTAGCTCAGTTTTCGTTATTGGATTTACTTGTTTCTGCAAATTCCATACTTAGGTTAAGTAATTGCTGAGCTTAGACTCAGTATAATACTGCTACTGTTTGTTTCTCATGTTTAACCTGATATTTATTGCCCATATACTGAACAATCCTTTTATAAGTAATAGTTTACCATTTGAATGTACAAGCACCATTAAAGATGCCATGCTTGCTTTCACAGGTATGGTCTTTACTGGATAGACAGAGAACTTTGTTATCTCTTTAGATGAAACTGTGTCCATTTTACATTGTACTTGGGTGTTTTCTTTCCAACACGTAGTGTGTCACCAGATGCTAACTTATGTAGTGTTACAATAAACCTATCTTTAATTAGCTCATTGTTACCCTTCAAATATTTAGAGGTAGTACAGAATTTGAATGTATAGTGTATGTTGAAACAGTGATATCTTGTATTTTCTCGGTGAAAAATGTTCTCAAACTACCCACTTAAATGTCTCTATTGCATTTGTACCATCTATTTGAGTGTATGGTTCTCAAATTACGGGACATAATTTTGCCAATACATCAGATATGTTCATAGTGACTTAATCTACAGTGATCTGGGAACAGGAAAAGGCAGATAACGAACATGTCACGGGAAGCATATGAAGCAGGGACTGCGGCTGCAAGGGAATGGAGTCTGCGTAACTTGGGGACCCGGCAAGGTTTGTGGGCAGAACTGTTCTCCACAGTTTTGGGGTCAAGGTCTTGCCATGTGAGCTGATCTGTGCTGATTGCACACAGATTCCCACTTTCTGGTATAACAGACAGTTACCCAAGGGGGTAGAGCTGTTTCTGCACTGAAGTAGCACTAGCTTCAGGGTCCCAGGGAAAAGAAGCAATAACATCAGGAAACATTTCAGGTGACGCTGTCTTTGTCTAGACTGCAGCTGAAAGATGTCCGAGTTTCTGCACCATGCTTTAATATGGTCATCCTAACATACTTTATTTGATGCACATCCATAGTGGATTCTAGAACATCATAAAGTTTCTTAGCTATTCTAACAGTGCAGGTAGGAAACATATTTTATACAAAGTCACTGGACTTAATGGAGTAATAGCTTCCTTACCATATGGCATACTCTGTGCCTCCTTGCTGTCTTGATATACCATGCAAGAGCTCTTCTGGGAAGCAGGGGGTGGGGAAGCACAAGTGGAGGAAGAAAAGAATACAGGAACACGGAAGGGGTGAAACTATCTGATAAGAAAAATGGAGAGTAGGGCTGTAAGAAGCTATAGCCTGTGTAGAAAAGTGTGGTTAAACAGGCATATAAATGGGCAGTGGAAAGCAGGAAGCACTGTGGGGAGAAATAATTGTGGGAAGGAGCATCAGGATTTGAACCGAGTGAGGGGAGACAGGGAGATCAGAAGAGGAAATGTGCTCTGACAAACAACCAGCTGTTCTGGGATCCCTGTAGGGGCAGAACACCATCTTAGTGATCATCTCTTTGTAGCCTTGTTTTCTTCCTGAGCTCTTATTCTCTTGGTGAAGAGCAGGAACATGGGAAGCAAAAGACAGGTGTTATGCCTGTGAAGTACCTGTTGCATTGCCTAGCGACTGCTCTATGCCCTTAATCATAGCAGCACAGTTCTGAAGCCTAGTGAATCCCAAGTTTCTACAAGACTTCATTTAATTTATGTATGTTGGGATTCTGTATGCCTCCTTCTCTAAGCGAGCACCTGGCCCTTCTCAGTGTTAAGAAAAAGCTGGCTGCAGTCCTTGGGCCAGGTAGTAGCTTAGTGGGAGGTGAGGGGCTTCTGCAAGTGGTGATGAATGCTCTGATGTAGTTTCCTAAGAAAACAAGGGATCAAATGGCAAACAAGGAATTGAGTAGCCTAATTCCATGTTTGTGTAATGGAGAAAGAGGCATGGGTAGTCAAGAACTGGAGCACAAGAACTGGAAGTTAGAATTGCTATTGGAGGAAATGGTATGCTTTTCATTGCAGTGACTACCTTGCAGCTCCTGTGCTGGAGGTTCTCCCAGAGCACTTAGAAACTGACTCAAGAATATACCTAGAAGTCAAGCAGATATTTGGGATGGGGTGAGAGGGTTACCACCTTGACTTAATGTGTAGGCATTTATGTGAGCAGGAGAAATTAGCATGGCTGCTAGCCCAAACCTGCTCTTACCTGTCAGTGCAAACACTTAAACATTGGATAAGAAAATTGTCTTGATCTGAAAAACAGACTTACTTTGAAAGGAAAGAGAAATTTTCAGCAAATTTTGAAGGAAATGGGCTAGGCTTTTCTGAACTATAGATCATGTTAAAAAAGAAAAAGGTCCTATTCCACTTGGAAACACTTTCTCATTAATTTTTCTTGAGTCTGAGTCAAAATTAATTAAGTCAATTTGAAGTCCTTCTTTTTTAATAGTTAAAAATAATGGCACTTGGCCTTGACTTTTGCTGCCATTTTGTGTGGTTTCATAGTTGCATGACTTTATTTTTTTTTTCCCTCCCATATATTTGTAAGAGATTCACAGAAAAGAAAACAGACTACATCAGTAAATAAATTCTCTCTACTTTGTTATAGAAGTTGCTTATAAAATTTAGCAGGAAAAAAATCATGCAGCCAGAGGCAAAATGGAGTTGATGTTCCTGCTGCACAACAGAGTTTGAGGGCTTGTATTGTGCAGCTTTGTGACTGGGACTTCCTGCTGAGGTTGGTGGGACCCTCATTTATAAGTCGAGCAGTCTTGCATGCTCTTACAACTTGGCACATAACAAGCATTTTCACATAAAACATTGCTGATTTACTTTCTGAATATGGTGGAGTTCTTTCGAAAGGTCGGGGAGGTAATTGATCATACGCTGACAGCTTGGGGCTCTGAGAAAATGGTCAGATGGAGGGCTGGGATACAGGATAACAAGCTTTCCAAGATGGTAACTGTCACTTAGCCAAGCTATACCTGTTTTAAGCTTTTTAATCTTTGCTCACAACCTCAGCTTCTTAATCATTTTTTGCTACTTCTCTGTGAACTCTTTTCAGATGTTGACATTTTACTGGTACTGATGCATCCACAGTATTCCAGGTGTGATCTTGAGCTATAGCAGTATTTCTTTGGAGAGCCTTTTCAGAAACTCTACTGTTGCCAAGATGGGTAGTTTCAGGACTTCGATAATCTCTTTCATTATTCTTTGACCTTTGGGTCAAGGACTAGGTTTCTTTCAGGAACTGCTCAAAATGTTCTTTACAGCTAGAAAAATAAGACTTCAATGTTTATAGGGAGTTAAGATTGCCATCTACTTGGATATTGCATATGTTTACGACAAAAATGTTTTAATTTCTCTATGCCGTGATCCTAAGTTTCTGTATCAGAGTGGATAATGTACTAAAGAGAAACAAACAGCTTTGGCACAAAAAAGGTTGAAAGAATCTACCACTTGGTTTCTGAGATCTAGTTTTCACTGATCTTGTTTACAGCTATGTTTGTTTGCACATGCAGTCTGACAGCTTAAAATTATGCTAGTTGTCAGTATGATAGAGTATTTTGACTGACTTACTGCAATTATTTTTAGTCAATCCTGAGATAATTTATACATTAATGCACTGGCAGGAGGAGAGAAGAGACAGGCATAAATGAGGTTTTATTAATGACTTTAAAATGCAAAAGAATCTGTCAAAAAATGCATGTATTAATTTTACCAATGCTTTGTAACAGAATATGGTCGTGGATCGGATTTTCTCTGGTATTCAGCCAACTGGGACGCCTCATCTGGGTAACTACCTTGGAGCCATTCAGAACTGGGTGAGTCTGCAGGAAGAGTGCAGCTCAGTGCTATATAGCATTATGGACATGCACTCTCTCACCATGCCCAAGGAGCCAGCTATCCTGCGCCAGAACATACTGGACACCACTGCTGCCATCCTTGCCTGTGGTATTGACCCAAAGAAGTGTTTCCTGTTCCGACAGTCACTGGTTAGTGCTCCTGTTACATTAGATTTATTTCTCATTAAGTGGCTTTCCAGGCATGTTAATGAATGAGCATAGCATTACTGAATTCCTTTATCATCTTTGTGTCAGTGGTCCTAGAAAATGTTAGCAATGTTGGATTTCAAACTTATCCCTTGCTGCTGTTTTGAAGTGGCTGAAATCATGATTGAGAAGTTCATTTAGGGATAAGTACATTTTAAATTTCCTAAGCAGAGCTAGGAGCTTGTGTGGGTTATGAGTAATATACTGAAAAGACCTGTTAGGAGAGCATTAATTTAGCTCGGTAAGTCTCACTTTAGTCACAAAAGGTTAACTCATAAATGCATAAACATAGTCTGTGCAACCATAAAGGCAAATAAAACATGTTTCTATGGTTTTGTATCAGCACTTACCGCTTAATCTGCCAACTGCACGATACCTCCAACAGGTGATTGGCATGGTAAGTTTTGTGTCTGTTCCATCGTAATCACCAGAGAGTTCTGTCTTCTCTAAGACTTTTTTTTTCCCATCTTTGCTATGACCTCCTTTTCATATGTATCATCTTTTTCCACCTGATCTGATAATTCATAGGTGAAGTATTTGCTTGTTCTCCTGACCACCCCAAGGGGTACAGGGCTTACTTCCTACTTGGCATATGTCAGCCTAGTCTACCGCATGCTGCATTTTCCTGGAATACAACGTAGTTTCTTGCCTGATTAACTTTCTGTAACTGAATCTAATCTGGCAAATTTCTGTAATTTCCCACAGAGGCAGATGTGTCATAGCTTCTGCTCTTGTGAAGACATCTTTAAATGGATGTCTGCCTTGCAACAGAACTGCGAAAGTGATGTGCACAGGATCTAAATTTTGTCAGTGCGAGATGGAATCACACTATTACACTCCTCCTTTGAACATGGTTCTTTACAGGCAGAGTTTCCTGTGGTTGTGAGACTGCAAATGACAATCATAGCTCCATATCCCTGGTGGATATTGAAATGATGAAGACAGATACGCTTCCTGCTTCACTTCTCTTCTGTATTAAAAAAACAATCTAAATAGATTAGCTCAGAATTCTAGTGGAGATATGTTTAAATTAATTTATCCTTTGTTCAAATCTGTTTATCCTTTTAAATAAGTTACCAGCTTGGGTTTTAATTTGGCTCTACTCTGACTTAACTTAATTCACATTGAGGCTGACATTAACTGGAATAATCTCAAGGTGAGTTACAAGTCAGTGCAGTAAAAACCAGTCTGGAGTTTTGTTTCTTCTTGTTTTCAGGCAACTGAACAATTCACTTAGTTACAACACAGGATCAGTGACTAGATACACAGAGAGGACTCTTCAGACTAAAAGAGTTGATTTGCAGGTTATGGTTAGAGAGGATTAAAGTAAAGGTTTATAAAACTGCAAGTGAAATGGAGAAAATAGGTAGGGAAACAACTGTTTTATCCACTGAAGAACATGAACTAACAGGTATCAAAATAAGTTAACACCTGGTAGATTCAGCACAAGCAGAACAGTCCTGCATTTCATAAAGTCCACAGTTGGGCTACAGAACTCCTTGCCACAGGATACAGCACATGCTGAAATGTGTGTGAATTCAGAAAAAGACTTTACAAATTAATCTGAAAAATCTGTTGAGGACTGATATACCTGAGGTGCCACCTCTGCAGGAAGTGCTGCAACCACAGTTGGGAGAGATCTATGCTTTTCTGTACTTATCTCTTTTCTGTTGGTTGCTATCAGAGATAGATATTTGATCTGTTCCAGTGTTGCTTTTCTTATGTTCTTATGAGTCTAAAAGCTAAACTACTGCTGTTCCAGGTCTTGCTAAAGCCAACAGGCAGACTTCCCTTGAAGCCAGCAGATTATCAGTCAGAATCTTACATTGCAGTCAGCCACAGAAAGCATGTTGTATCTTTTGCGATATGGTAATGCAGATATTGAGTCTTTGTGTCCCCAAAGAGAAAGTATCAGACTCAAGAAATGAAGGACTGTAAGTGATGCTTCTACAGAACCCATACAGTCAACAACCAATGAAAACTTTAGATAGCTAGACTTGAAAAATGTTCAGCTTTATCAAACAAAAGTTTCCACTAAAGTTGATTCTGGTTTATGTTGTGGTGATTAGGCTGGCCTGTGTTAAATAGACTACCTTTTATCTTAATTTTCTGGGTGTCCTCCTCTGTCCAGATCTAATGGTTTTTCCTCTTATTCAATCTAAACCATTAAGTATTTGCTTTCTGTGGGCAGTGTCTGATGTCTTGAACCACATTCTTACTAATACGTATCACATGTGTATTAATACAACTTTCAGAAGTGGCTGATTCTAGCAGATTTTTGTAAGCTCATTGTCACACTGCAAGGAGAAGAACGACTTTTTGTGAAACCAGACTGTTTGTGAAACCAGACTGTTTCAGTAATGGTTCAGGCTGAAGTGGTTTGTTGACTTCCCAAAACCAAATCTATTCAAGCTGTATGTAGTGGTCAGGTATACCCAGAGATGCACTATGGTCTGTTACAATTGCATTGGCAGGACCAATTAAAATTAAATTAAAATTAAAAGGAATATCTGCATGTAGCTCTTGATGCAAGTAAAGGAGACAGGAACCTTGCTACTGTGATTATTGTTTTAGTATGATAATTAAATAGTACGTTATGGAATGTTATAATATTGAGATGATTGTTCCTAAAAACAAAGGTGTAAGATGGATTGCAGCTATTGCTAATCAAGAAAGTTTATTGCTTGATTTTGGATTGCTGATTGCTCAGTTTTCAAAAAAGGAGCTGGCCTCTGCTTTTCAGCCACTGTAGCAGTCTCCAAGGGTGGTCTAAAAAGTAGCAATTTTGTTTACAAACATTGGGTTGAGGTATAAAGCAATGTGCCCAAAACTGACTGTATACTAAAATAGGTTGTACTTCCAAAGGTCATCAGGAAAGCAGTGAAAATCCAGCTGCAAATAGAGAACTGGTTTAGGTATTTGGTCATGGGCGAAGTAGCTTTCTCTTTTCAACACCATATCAAACTGATAAATGAGAGTTATCAGTAGATTAACGTGCTACGAATATTGCTGTATTTTCAGTTCTATCTTGAAAATTACCAAATCTATAGATCACAAAAGTGCTACTGCAGTTACTTCTGATTAACACTTCTGTTCTTTTTTTTTAAACAGACATCATGCAATGATGATTTGTTTAAATTTGATGTTTGAAATTGTTGTGAAATAAGAGCTTTTGGTTTTAATCACCAAAACCAGCTACAACTAATGACTGGTAGCACCCTGATGCTGTAGCAGTATATAGCAGAATGAAATTCTTGCACTGCAAAAGTATGCTAGTAATGGTAAGCTCCCATTAAGGGAGTTGCTCATGCAGTCACTATTGTATATGCTCCTGTGCCTTCTTACTTCCTCTGGGTTAACTTGGGCAAGAATGGTCTAGAATTGCTGAAGGGGGGAGGTGTTGTTTGTTTATTTGTTTGGCTTACTCTTTCTGTTCTTTCTTTCTGTTTTGCTGCTTGTATTGCTTCTCTGGAATATGTTTGCCACGTGTGAAAAAAATATTGATTACTTTGTTTCTCGAAAGGCATGTGCATTTGGTAAGGGTTTCACTGTCAGTAGGCTTTTATTTACAGCAGGGTTTATGCAGATCATATCTCTAATCCAGAGCTGTCTGAAATACCTGCCTCCAGAGTTTTCCCACGTTTTATCATCCTTTCCAATACAAGCAAGAGACAAAAGGCTTAACAATATT
>WAAD01042313.1:181156-197009 GCA_013389945.1 Fregata magnificens
GGGGGGGGGGGGGGGGGGGAGATGACATCAACAGGCAGTTCTGGCTCGTTACGCAAGCTGTTCTGAGCAGTCTTCCCAAAACTGTTAGATTTTTTTTTCAGAAAATCACGTAGGTGAAGCAGGAAGAAAAGCTTCAAAAGAGCCCTTTCTTTGGGGTGGGTGGTTAATACGTTACATATTTAGCAGTGTTTCAATCAAATTTACTATTTTCTCTCTTAATTCATGAATAGATTGGGGTTTTCCCCTTCCCTTTCCCCTGTCAGTCAAACAAATCTTACTTGCCTGACCTATTTCCTTCAAGTAAGGAAATGTGCCTGGTTTTTCTTCTTCAGGAAAGTTAAACTTGTGTAAATTGAGTATGTTCACCTGCTGATTTTTGACTTAGCCTTTTTATTTTAGTAGCTCCTGTGGAGGAATTCTCAAAATAAAAGCTGTGTCTGCCCAGTGAAATAATCCCAATTCCACTAACAACCACGATCATTAGAGGCCCCTGAGAGGAGACAACTGTAATGTAGATGTTTGCAGGTATCTGCTGCCTATTTCAGTTTTCTCAGAGCGTGGCTTTTCTGGGAAGTTAACCATCTTGGCATTCAGTCTAGCTGGACCTAGCCTGGCTGCCTCTTTGCATTCCTTGAGCCGTTTACTTGGCATCTGGGAAGAGTTTGGCAGGAAGAAGCTGAGCTTAGTAGCAAGCACATGTTGCTTCATCAGTAAAAGTTTTTTGATACCAAGCTACTCTGATCTCTTTGCTCTTCTTCTACCTCCCTGTTTCCTCTTTAGAACATTTTTGTAAGCACCTATTCTAGATGGTGTTCTGTGGCAAGGTGTTTACTTTAGCAAAGTAGTGCAGATGAGTTAGAGGGGCTTTTTAGAGAACACTTGTTGGCTTGATGCTTTGTATTTCAGAAGGATTTGTTTCACGCTAACTCTAGTCCAGTGTGCTGGGGATTTATTGTTTGTTTGCATCTGGAGTGCAGTAGGTGCACTCCTAAAATGCATTTTCATGTTTGGTTTCATCCAGTTCATATTCCCTGAGACTTCTTTGTGATGCTTGCTGAAGTGCAGTTAGTGGGGACAGTGGGGAGTTTCTGCAGAAGCACACTCCTGATCCCAACTGCAGTGCTAGTGTAGACATGCCCTGCGGAGCTGTGGAAGTCATTGTAAAGTGTTCTTCCAGGACTGGGTGGGAAAGAGATCAAATCGCATTTTTCCTAGTTGAAGAAAGAAGAGTTGAAAGGTGGAAAGTTATCCTTACCCCTTGCTGTGTTGCTCTTTGTTTCAGCTTCCTTTTCTTCAGCGATCCTTTTCCTTGAATATGTGCAGTCATTTGTGTCTTAGTCTCAAAATCTCCTCCTTTCCCATTCCTGTATGGTTAGTGCATGGGAGGTACATATGTAGTGGTTGGGATCTGCAGTATCAGACCTAGCATCTGCAGGTAACTAAAGAGATTCACTTACCTTTAGAGATAAACGTCAACTCCACAGTGAATAACTTACTAAGATCTAACTAAAACATTTATACACTTGAGGCATTTATCTTTGCAGTCAATGGTTCCTAGGAAGACATCTTATCACTTATCAGAAGACACTGATAGTGAGTCTCAGTTTTGCGCTCCCAATTTAGAGCACAAAATTTACTGGGAATTTTAGATTCAGGAACAGTGTTTTCTTCAGCAGAGACTCCAGATGATGATTGGCCTCATAAATTAACTCTGGCACTGCTCCAGCATCTGCATACATCCCTGCCTCAAATAACTGGAGTGTATGTATATTGTACATTATACTGGAATTTGTTTGTAACTCTTAAAGATGTGGTTGAAGTATACTTAGTTTTCAGACCCCATGATCTGGGTTCTCAGATTCTCCAGAAGACCTTGTGCATAGTTCTGATTCAGTGTGTGTTTATCTGCAAACAATTCAAGCAAAACTCCTTAGCAGGATTACGGTTGCGTCCGTTCAAGGTTAGGGAGTTCATATGAGTGAGCTGGAAGTTTAAGGAAGGACAGTGAAATGGGATCCTTGGGGACTGACCTGCATCTAAATGTTTTGGGACTATAGGTTATCAGAGCAGGTGTTTTCTTATCCTTGGTTAGGGCCGTCATGATCCTGACAACAGTACAGCAGTAAATACTGCCGATGAAAGCCTTTATGTCAGCTTATGTAGGAACTCTGTATGATTTGTTGAGGACTGTACCATAACATGAAACTAACTTTTCTGGTCTCTACAGTTTGCTAGATGATTGTGTCAGCAGAAATCTGTTTGGAAACCATTAGCCAAAGCCAAATCTAATCCTCAGATCCAAAGCCTTTGGATGTTTTCCCAAAATGGGGATTTCCCAAAACAGCTTGTTTTTGATAAGCTACAATACCAATTTCAGTAGTTTCTGTAGGATCAGTAAGAGCCAGAGGTCCATTCTGAGTGACTCATTTGTATTTTTCATTACTGCTCTGATGCACGTTCTGCTTATCCATATGGCTCAAGGATTATAACAAAACTCAGAGAGGGTCTGTGTGTGGTTCTGGCAATAGCAACAATATGGACCCAGGTAGTTTTGAGTCTTTAATCTAATGAGCATGCTCTTTCAGAGGTCCAGCTTGGTTAGATTTATGTTCAGAACAACAGATGAATCTTTCACCTGTACTGATGTCTCTGCATTTCAGTTCCTGAATGCTGCCTACCTGTTTATTTATGACTGATTGCTTCACAGAGAGAAATAGTCTAGCATGCTAGCATAGGGAGTCTAGTGGAAAAGGTTTTCCGTTCAGGAAAGATGTTACCTGTTCTTGCCAGGAAAACAAAAACCCTCTTTCCACTATATTGGACTACCTAATTTCCTTTAAATTATTTGATCTGTTCCTTCTTTCTGGGTAAACTTGGCAATAACAGCTGCAAGCAGAATGTCACTTTATTGTGTAGTCAAAAGTCTTGGAAGGACCCAGGCATCTCCTCTCATCATTTTAGAAGTCCCTTACATCACGGGACTTTACTAGTTGCATGAGCCAGTTTCAGGAAAAATGCTGCAGCAAAACTGTGATCTTATGTGACATTCATTGATCTAATTAAAGCTTTTGTGTTTTGGTTTGGTTTTTTTAACTTACTAGGTTGTGAGAGAAGACTTCTGTTAAAATTTGAATTTCTAAACAAGCTTTCTATCGCATAGTCCTTTGGTGACCAGATGACAGCTGAAATAGTGGAAAATTCTGTTTATTGTCACAAAAGATTCTGTGCTGATTGCCACTGTCTTTTCTGTCAGTTTTGTTCGTTGTGCTAATGGTCATATTGTGGAAGGTTTGACAGAAAAGTATTTATTTTGTTTTGTGCCAATGAAAAATCATTCTACCTGCAATAGTCCCACATTATTATGCAAATGACAGATTAATTGATCATTTTGCTTTTAGGCAGCAGCTTTGGTTTCACAATTATTTTATATAAAAGCAAATGCCAACCTCCTGCACTGAGGGATGAGCACATGTGCCCAGTTACAATAAACAGTTTAACATCTGGGAAGATATTTTGCTGCTGTGGTAAATTGCTGTCACAGAACACCATGACTGAAGATGAAATTGGGCACTCCATGAGTGGTCTTGTGCTGCCTGTGGTCATGAAACTAAGCACTGAGTTTAATGTCTGTTGTGCTGTCATGCTCTCAGGACTCCAACATGGCTGTGTGACAGGAACAGCAAATCTGTACCGTGCCAGAAGGCTTGGTCAGTTCTGGATGTGCTATATTTGGTGTATCTGCAAGATGAAATGTCAGGACAAGAGTTCCAGCACTGAAATCCTTAAAAGTTATTAAATATTTGGTAGTAACAGCGTGCTTGTAAAAGCCTGGGTATGATAGCATGGCCATAGCCTCATTCATATGGCTGACACGAGAAGTCACATGGCTGTATGTGATGGTGGAGTAAAGTAAGCCATCTACTTCCTCGATACAATCAATGTAAAGACAGTATGAGTCTAATTTGAAGGGTTAATGGATTAACCTTTACAGGTAGGAAGCAGCAGCTTATGGAAGAGCAAGGTGGTACTAGATCTCTCTTGCTGTCCTAAACCATTCTGAAACAAGATGCTCGCAGTTCAGGTGGAGACTTCAGGTTGTACAAGTGCAGGCAAGATCCTGCATGGACAGTGTCACTTGTCCCACATGCTGTTGTATCTATGCCTCTCTGGTCAGTCTGATTTCCGAGGCATGTCTTCATTGTCGGTGTGACTTTATTGTCATCCATCAACACGCAATGATAGTCACGTGCTGATAAAATTAATGACGCTTCTGTTAGAAACATGGAGTATACGTTCTCTGCTGTCTTTGGTGAAAACGTCTTTCCTGATGCCCCAGGATTTATAGAAACATATTGTTAAGGTAAATATAGATGAAACTTATCAAAACAAGGCTACTCTCTGGCATTACCCAGAGTTTCTGGTGTAGGTGGTCTCTGGCTTCATTCGCCCTGTTTACCTTCATGTTTCCTTCCCTAAACCACATCGCATTCTGAGTAAAGTAAAATCTTGTGTGTTGAATGTTGTGAGACTGACTTTTTATTGTGACTGGAAACAGTCGTTCACATGTATTTCAAGACTCTCTTCATGGTGTTTGCTGAATGAATAACAAGGATCTCAATAAGTGCCTCTTGATCACTCAAGCCAAGAAAGATCTTTCTGAGTGGGTTGGGGCTTTCTCTGACCACACTTTCTCCTTCACAGCCTGTCTGGCAGATGTTCCTACAGCAAGAACAGGAAAAAGAGCAATTTTCTGTTTAGGCTTGTGGACCAAATGTAAACTGTGAGTGGCAGTGTAGCATCCATTCTTTTTAGGCAACCCTCATCAACTTTCTCTTACTGACATAAGTGCTTGCAAACCCCCAAAATTGAAGTTGTTTGGATATTCGGTGGGGGGAAAGGGTGGTTATTTACCTTACGGTAGCCGTAGTTCTTCAAGACTTGTTATCCACATGTGCTGTGTGTCCTGCCTTCCATCTGTTCTGGTCAGAAAGTTACTCCTGAGATTCTTGCTCTTAAATATAAGTTACACTTTTTTTCTTGCAACAGGAAGCAAGGTGTGCAGAGTGAATGCTGGGCTTCAGTGGCTGTGTCTCTTAAAAAAATCCAGTCATACATTCCTGGGGCATATGTGGAATCCATGTGGACAAGGCATCTCAAACGACCACAGTTTAACTATAGTTTTGATGCACAGAAAGCTCCTCCCCATCACATCGAGAACACTTCTCAAGGAGCACTGGAGTTACTGTCTAGTCGCAGGCTGAATGCACTGGATGTGAACGACTAAACCCATTTCTTTCTCAGAGCTAGCACGTTCACTAGGCATGCATGTTGACACACGAGGCAGAAGGGCCTTGATGGACCTTGGGAAGACGTCGTCTGGGACAGGATTACTGCTGCCGTTGAGACAACTGATCCAAGCTGTGACGCTTGTGGCTTATGTTGAGCAACATGAACGCCCCTAGAAAGAAGCTGTGAAGTGGGTGAATTCACTGTGTGGGCTGCATGAAGGCCGCCAGTTGTGTAGTGTTGGTGTGACCTGTTGGGAAAGTATCATTTTGGTGTTTAATAACCATTGCAGAAACAGCTCAGGGATGTGCTGGGATTCTGAAGATCTTGGATTCAGGTGTGTTGCTGACTTCTATGTGGAAGCAGGTTGTTCGGGCTCCACTGAAGATGAAATGTGCTTCTGCGGGGCAGGGGGGCGCGGTATTTGTAATGGGCTTAATTGCTACAGAGAAACAGTGTTGTTAAAATAGACTTCAGAGTTACAATATACCTGTATAGAATAACAGCAAAATTGGGGTGGTGAGCATCACTGCTGGTTTAATCCATTTTGCTTACCAATATTACATGCTGGCAGGCTGCCTTGGAGTAGAAACTCCACTTTTTTCCTTCTTTAAGCCAGCAAAGTCCTGACTCAAAGGGCTTCACTCCACTCTCTGCTTGCCTTTGAGGAGATGGATTAGCTGAAGTGTGAATGTCGTCTTTGTGGTTTATGAGGATGTTTCAGTAGATGATGAGTGGGTTGTCAAGAGAGATCTCTGAGTGGCCTGAGAAGATTTAATGGATGCTGGAAGGTTGGGGGGACGGGGGGGGTTAGCTCTCGTTAGTTTAAAAAAAAAAAAAAAATGTAATGTATCTTCAGGTGAGGATCAGCAGCTGAGAAATAAAATAAATTAAGATTTCCTATCAACTTCATAGAAAGTTTTTCTACAGCTTCATAGAAAACAACAAAATGTGCATCTTGCTGAGGCCATTTTGGTCTGTTGTTTTTAATCTGATTTGGGTCTTTGTTGTCTGCCTTGCAGTTTTCTGCTCCTTTAATGTTATTCCTTCAGGAAGAGTTTTGCTCTTTGGTTAAGCAAAGAAAATCTAAGAATGTGTTTTACCTTCTATTTCTTTGATGCCCTTGAGCAAGTTACTTAACTGTGCTTTGCCTCAGTTTCCTTTGATACAAAATGAGGCATAGGAGACTTCATTACACAGGTATTGGGAGGCTAAACTAATATTTGCTAAGCATTTTGAGCCTTCCAGTTGAAGATATCCTCACTTGGTGCTGAGTTACAGTATTTTTTCCTGAGATGCTCTATTAGCAGTGCTTGTGGCATGAATAAACATGGTGAAACGTGCTGGAGGGCAGACAGTTCAATCCAGAGTAATAAAAAATGAATCCGGTGAAAGCGTCAAAGTTGCCTGCTTCGCAGAAACCTGTAGGCTATTGCTTTCTAACTTGATATTTTTGTTCTGCTGCAAAATGCCTGAAAATGTCCTGAAAGAAACTTACGCTGTGGTCTCTACTGCAGCTCCTTCATCTTTGTCTCCTCCTTGCAACCTGAAAGTGAGGGCCTCGGGCAAGGATCCAATATCAAAAGAAGGGTAATGCTACTATAGGGAGGGGAAAAATAATTACTAAATTTCCTGAATAGTAAACAGTTTGGGTTTGGGTTGGGGTTTTTTTTTTTTTTAAGGAGCTGGTCCCGCTGCTCGTTTGGCCCTCGCTCCCCTGGTGGGTGTCTCTAGGGTGGGATGCCCCTGCCTGCCGTCATTTCAAGCCTCTCCCCGCTCCCCACCCCGAAAATAACAGCCAATGGAGAAAACAGGTTTGACGGGGAAAGTGTCACAGGAGTTAAATAGCGGTGGGGAGCGTTGCTCAGCCTCCGTGGGTGGGAAGGAGCTTTCCCTCTGCGGGGGGAGCTGCGACCCGCGNCCGTGGTTCCCAGCGGCACGGAGCCCGGGGCTGGTTTTGCATGCGCCCCGCTGCTCTGTCCGCGGCGAGAGGGCGAGCTCCACGAGGACAAGGAGGTGCAGCTCAGCCTTCCAAATTCAGACTGGTCCCCGCGGGGAGGGAGCCCGGCTCAGCCCCTGTTATTTGAGAGGCGATGAGCTCCGTGCCTCGGCACTGCGCGGCTCCGCGCAGGGGCTGAGCTGGGTCCCCGGGCTCCCCCGTGGCCTATGGGCGCCCACCGAGCCCTCCTAAACGTCAAAAACAAACAGGAGGCGTCTTGACGCTCCAGTTGCGCGTCGCCTTTCCGAGCCCCTTGTCCTCTCCTTCCCTCCCTCTGGGACGATGCTTGCTTACTGCACGGAACAGAGCCGCGGCACTGAAGGCCATCCCGAGATCTCAGCATCCCGAAGGGCACCTTCTTCGCCCTCCCGCAGATTTCAGAGCAGAAAACGGGGCAGACCCTGCCCCACCTCCGAGGTAGTGAAGCCCAGCAGGGGAAACGAGGGTAACTCCGGGCCCTCTCGGTCCATCCCTCTCCGGACGCTTATTCCCCAGCACTTTCTCTCAAGCGAGCCGGAGGCTGGGGATGATTTCGGTGCCCGAGCGGTGTGAAAACATACGGAAGGGGACTGTGCAGACGCGATCGGATCTGCTCATCGAGAGTTATTTGCTAAGCCCTCCCCGCTTCCCTAAACGCGAAAAATACGTGACGAGCCGAAGGTTGGCCCGAGTCGCCACCTCCGTTGCGTGGGGAAAGAGGGAGTAAGCGTGCTACGTTGCTCGGGAAACCTTTCATTACTTCGTTTTCACGAGAGGGCAATAGGATCGACAGGGCAAAATACACCTGATCCTGCTAATTGCAGCGAGGACAGAATGAATGTATCGGCAGATAAAGACACCCGCCGCCTTTTGTTGCAGTACGAGCTCCGATACACGACCTTTTCCTCTTGGCTTTATTCGTTCCCCGCTGCCTCTGCCGGGGCTAGCTAAACATGCCTTCGAAACACAAGGAGACACGTGGGGTTTGGAAAGCCACGTCCGATCCTGGCCGTGTATCCCAGCCTTCAGGTTCTTTCAGCCTTGCAGTGCGATGCTAAACCTCGCAAGGCCCTGCATCTCCTCGCCTCCGCGGGGTCGGAGCGTTGCAAGTCTCCGAGCCCCGGCGTGGCGGGAGAGGTGATGGAGGAGAGGGGCAGCAGCCAGGCGGAGAGGGGCTAGTCCGAAGCCCTTCGCCTCTGCCGTCCTCCTCGGGCCCCCAACTCGTGGGTGGGCAGAACTGCACGCATCTGCGTCCCCATCCAGGGACTCTCGGGGGGGTTAAAGCAAGGCAATGATTGCCTTCCTCCTATTTCGGCCAAAGCGAGCGTGTTTTTGCTGACGCAGGGAATAAATCTGCGAATTGCACCCCGTCATGTAACATTGCCCGCAGTCTGAGTTCTTTGGGGTGAGCGAGAGGTTAAACGCCAGGTTCACGTGAAAATACCCCGGAGACAACGTGCGTGGGGCATAGGAACGGGCAGGCGGGGGAGGCAGCAGCGGCGGACTGCAGTGCTCTTGCTTTTCAAGCATCTCAGCGGGGAATATTGCAGCAACTTCCCAACGACGAAAACCAATTTAGGGGAGAAAAGAAAACAGAAAACAATTAGAGAGTTGATACGTTTCGAGAAATGAAGCCTTGGGCGCCCGGCACCGTTCCGTGCAGGGTACAGCGTTAGTTGCCTTAGCCTATCCCGCTGATCGTTTTTCTTCTTCTGTCGGCAAAGCCTGCCGAGTCCCGCCGATCTCCCCGCGGTTTCAGCGGAGGCTCCGGGTGCTGGAGCCCGCGGCGCTGCGGTGCCGAGTGCGGGTAGCTCATCACTCCTGCGGCTCGGAGCAGCCGGTCTCTCTCCCCTGCCCCTCCTGGTGCTCATCCCGGGCGGGAGGTCTCCGCTCCCGGCTTCTCCCGGAGTCCCAGGGGTCAGCCCCGCCGAGTATCTTTTCTGTCGCTCTTATTTCGGGCGACTGAGGCGCCTACATCAGCGATTCGCGTTGTGCCTCGCAAACTTTCCCCAAGCGTTGTTGTGTCCGAAATACATTAGAAAATGTATTTGCATTTGCCTCCCAAATACGGATATAATCTTCCTGGGCTTTCTTTTTAATGACTTCCATTGAATCGATGCTGCGAAGCTCTTTATCTTATAGTGCAATAAGGAATGTGGCGTTGTACACATATGGTTTAGTTTTTTCCCCCTAATTCTTGCGAGCTGGGCAGCTTTGAGCCGGGAAAGGCATATTTATACATATTTGACTCCTTCCACATTCTAAGGCGCTGCAGTGGTATGGGATGGTTTGGGAGATCTGTTGGGGCAGAGAGATTAAACTAAGTCTCGGGCAAATGCACTTTAAAGCGCATTCCGAGGAAGCGATTCTGTCCTTAAGACAGAGCTTTAAAAAGCCCTGGAAAATCGTTATTGCTGTTGCGGAAAATAGGCTAAGCACGGAGAGATCAACTTTAATGGCAAACACATCAAGAATAAGAGTTCAGATGCCGTGTGGAAAAAAAAAAAATATAGACAGAAAAAAAAAGAGAAGGAAGGTAGGTGTAAAGCCGCTTATAAAACAGGGTGAGTGCAAAGCCGGGAGAGCTGTGGGGCGTGGGTGCAGGCAGGGACGGCTAAGGCGAGGTCTGGCGTGCGATGCGGTGTGCAGTGCGGGCGTCCCCCGCAGGGGGGAAGGCAGAGGGCAAGCGGGGGGGAAGGTGTCAGGCAGCCTCCCCGCAGCCGCGCTCAGGTACGGCCGCCTTTCCCCGCCGCCCTGATGGAGCCGGGGGCTCCCCGTCTGGGGGGGGGGCGTTTTGGGAACCCCGCAGCCGGCACAAAATCACGCCGCCGGGTCCCCGCAAATCTCCCCCCCCCTTCCCGGCCCCGGGCGAGCAGGGGGGCTGCGAGGGCTCCCCGCGCCGCTCCCCAAACTCATCCCAGCGCGGAGCCTGCACCCAGGGGCTCGCCTGCCTCTCACGCCGCGGGTGTCTCTTGTGTGAGTGTGTGTGCGTGCGTGTGTGTGGGAGCGTCCTCTGTGTGTGTGTATGCGTTAGGCTGCCGTGGCCGTGCCTGGTTTCTGTTTGAAGGCATCTAGAAGTGTTGTCTCTGGTCTCCACACGACCCGCGGGCAAGGCAGAGGGGGTGAGTATGAGTGATGTAGCCCCTGGTTGTGACCCCTCTTTGTGCTGTGTCTGAGCTGCCAGGCCATCTTGTCTGGAGTGTGATTTTTATCTTCAGCTGCTCAGGAGGAGTTTACTCCGCGTTCTCCTTCTTCCTCTGAACTTGACAGGGAAGTGTCGGTGCGGTTTTATTTCGTGCAAGGCAGTGCCTGCAAAAGCGATATATGCTTCCATCCAAATAAATAAATCCTGGTAAACTCCACTCTCTGAATTGTGCCACCCCTCTCCCGGCTGAACTCAAGCTCCTTTTCTAACCTGCAAAATCTGTCCGTGTCCCTGCCTGCCGATCTGTCCATCTGTCTGTCGGTCTGTCTACCTTTGGGGTTGGGCTTTCTGGGAGAGGCAATCTAGGTCCAATCAGTGAGTATTCAAGTATATGTCCAGTCCTTTACCAGTTTGTTTTGGGTGGGTTTCACCCCCGCCCCCCGAATTCGTTCTTATTTGAGTAATGAGACAAAGAAAGACCCGTCTCCTTCCTGAATAGCTAAGGCCCCCAAACCAAAACCCAATCCCAGCAGCCAAAATTCAGAAGGCTTCTTTGGAAGAAATGTATTTGTATTTATATTTCTGTACACGAACATAGACCCGTAAGAAGCTTCGGAGCCGCGCCAGCGTGTAAACGAGGTGTCAACCCCTGTATTGTGTGAAAAGAGATAACATTCATCTTCCTCTAGGCGCATTTGAAATAGGTTACCGGTTTATTGTTGGGGTTTTTTTTTTTTCTCCAGAAATAAACATGATCTGATTTCCGAAATAGTTACGTTTCCTCTCCCCTCCCTCCCCCGGTATTTCCCCCTTTTCTGTGATGTAGCTGCCGTTGCAAACGGGAGATGAACAATTTCGAAATCTCGTATCACGGTTAGAGGACGGGAAGAGTTAATGCCGCCAACCCAGCTCTGCTTCTAGACAGACATTTTTTTGGAAAATGGCAATGCGCTGAAGAAAAGGTGCTCTCCGAAAGGACGAGCCTCTCGGCGTTTAGCCGTGACACTGTGGAGGAGGGAAGCTCTGCAGCTGCGGAGATCCCGACCCCGAAACGTTTGTAGCTATTTACCATGATTATTTGTACCGAGTGCGGGAAGGCGGGAGGGTCGAGCTCTCGCTGCAACTCTGCTCAGGTTTACGGCCGCCAACCGTAGGGGACTGGGCTGTAAAGCCGAGGTCTTGAGAACCTCCGCTTTGGCAGGGAAACACCCCGAGAGCGGGTGGGACACCACGATTCATGTGGTGCCGCCGAGGTGTCTTCTGTCCAGCGAGGCTCTGGGGCTTGTGCGCGGTGTCGGTCTCTCGGGGCGAGGGAAGTGTTTGCTAAATTGTTATTTGTGCCGAGGTTAAAAGGAAAAGGCGGCCTTTGGAGCCTCGCTTACGCGACGTGCCGCGCAAACCTGGAAACCAAGTCGCCGGGAATCGGTCGTGAAACCTAAAGAGGGGATGGGGAGCCTGGAAATCTTTGCAGCAGCAGAGAGAATTAATCGCGTAACACCGGCTAGACGGCGTCCGCCCGGGACGTGCCTTTAAAAATCAAAACGGGGGCGGGGGGGGGAACCCAATGCGAAAACCAGAGAAGATGCGGCTAGAATAAAAGCTGGTCACGTAAAACCTGCACCGCACAGGCCGACCCGCATGCCCGGTGTCGGGGCGGAGGGAGGAAGGTGTGACCCAGACGTGTGGCGTCTGCCGGCGGGGCCTTCGCCGGGGCTCCCCCGGGCCGGCGGGGGAGGCGACGGGCGAGGCCGCGGCCACGAAGCGGAGCTGAGGATCGCGCAGCTCCACCGCCGGTGCAAGAGGCGTTGGGAGGGGAAGGATCGCCTCGGGGGCAGACCTGCAGCTAAAGGCCTGGAGCCCCGGCGCCGAGCGTGAACGGCTTTTGCGCTCCCGGTGACCCAGCTCGGCCTTTTTCGGTGCTGGAGGAGAGACTCGGAGCTGCTCTTGGTTTCCCGAGCAGAGAGCAAAGCGCTGCCATTTCTCCTGCGCGGCTGTCTGGGCGATTCCTTCTCCCTCTCTGCTTTTATACGCTTGTCCATTAACTTTAAAAACTTTCTTCGCGAAGGTTTCTGTTCCCGGGGCACCAGATACGTCTCCTGACACTGAAGAGTCGCGACCGGCTTTTTCACTTTCTCAGGAAACCTCCCAGCCCGTAGGGGTTTCTTCTGCTCTGCTCCAAGTGGAAAGGCACGATCCCGAAGTCGTTAAGGCGGCAAAAGGGACAAGCGCGGGGTGGCGGAGGGTCAGGATTGCAGGGTCGAAGCCATTAGAGCCGCCGCCTCTGCGGGCTCGCCCTTCCCGGCCTCAGCCTTTCGCTGCGGGCACCGCCCCGTCCTGAGGACCCAGGGGCTTAAGGGACACGGGGGGAAGGGAAATGTCACGGCATTTCTCTTTGGAAATGGACGAAAGAGATGGCACTCAGGGCCACCGAGCTCCCGAAGAAGTGACCCCGGCGGGGAGCGGGGCTTGAGGAGAGCGCGGTTTCCCCACCCGCTCTCTTCTCCCTTCTTGGGATCCACGACCCCGAGGGTCCCGGGGCAGGCATATCCCTCCTAATAAACGGAACAAACGTTTCTCTGCCGCTCCCAGGACCTGCCTCTCTCCGTCCCCTGCGTCCCCTGTCAGACCGAGGGCGTCTGCCGGTGAAATCTTCCCCTCGCCGCCGCACTCTGCTCCTTCCCTACGAGTTATTGGGTTACGCTCGGTTGCTGTGTTATACGGGGCATGTGCTGGGCTGTTAGAAGCCTCTATAAAAGAATAAAGACTTAGTGGCAGCCCGAGCCTGAAACTCGTTTCCCTACACGTTATAACACAGTCCGCAGACGCCGTTTAGTAGCGACGGGATTGGGGCTAGTAGAAAGACGAGTCTCGTATTATTTCTATTTGATCGCAAGAAGAAAGCCGTGTAAGGTGTTTCCTGTCTACTTGAGATTTTGTACGGCCCTTTAGGCAGGTTATTTCTTTGGAAAACAGCCACGGAGCCCATTGTCTTTATCTGATGCTTGAAAGATTGGGGAGGAGAGGAAGGAGAAAAATCATTGTTAAAAACCACTTTGAAGTTGTGCAACTGTTGCTGCTCCAATTTTTTTCTCCAGTCTCCAGATGCACCAGAAATCGTTACTTTGATCTCACAAAGCAGCAATTTATATTTTTTAATATTTTTTTTTTTTTTTTTTTTTAAAAAAGGTTGGGTAACTCGGAGCGTAATGGCAAACATGCCGGGAATGAGGTCATCGGGCAGCGCGGGGAGGGCCCGGGGAGGCGGGGAGCGAACGCCGAGAGCGCGGGAATGAGGCGGCGGGGAAGGAAGGGGCTTGCTTTCCAAACGAGCCTGGCTGCGGGAACATCTGCTCAGGGCTAGTTTTACATTCGCCGCTCGTTCACAAGGGGAGAAGTCTCTGCCAGTGCACATGGGGCTGGCTGGAGCGTGCGAGGGACCTTCCCTTCCCTGCGCCTGCCCGGGGCTGGCGGCGCGGCGCGATGCCACGGAGACAGGCGCGCACACGTCGGGTCTGAGGAGCCCGGGAGCTGTTAAAAACGCGGCTGGGGACATGGCGAGGTCCAGGACCCGGCGTGGCAGAGGGTCCGAACCCCTCTTCGTCAGGGCAGACGGGAGACGTGGGGGAGCCCTCTGCTTTCGCTGGTGCATGGCCAACCCTCTATGAGAGATCCCCCCAAATGGGTCGCCCCAGACAAAACCACGAGCTCGGGGACGCGTGGGGTGGCGTTACCAAAGCCAACCCGACCCGGTGCCTGCGCCCGCCGGGGTGGGGGCAGCTCTGTCTCGTCTGCTCCCTCCTGCCCGGAGGCGCCTGGACCGGCACCCCCGTCCCCACCGTCACGTCCACGGCCGCCGCCGGGCCCGCGGTGATGGCAGGGGCAGTGCTAAGAGCGCCCGGACGGGAGCAGCAGGCTGCCAGCTGCCTCCCCGGGAGCGCCTGGGGGGGCTGCTCGGGCCGCCCCCTCCCTGAGCGACCCACAGCCACCTGCCTAAGGGCTTGACTCCCGCGGGAGACCCACCCGTGCGGAGGTCGGGAGTTTATTTTGCTAAGGAAAATCAAATGCGAGGAAGGCGGGGGGGAGCGGGCGGACGACGAACGGACCCGAGAAACACCGACCCCATCACTCTCCCACTGAAAAACAAACAGCGCCGTGTCCCCGGCGTGGGTTGTGTTGAACCCGGCGTTGAACGCGGGTGATTCTCTTGCTGAGCAATCGCTGCCGCTGCCCGGCTTTTCCATCCCGAAGGCACCGACTCGGCTCAGCCCACTGTCCCTGCAGCCCACGCAGAGCGTGAAGTGGCTCTCTCGGGACCCCCTCGTGGGGACGTTTCCAGAGCCTGCCCGCCGGGTGCCCGTGCTGGAGGGGAGCTCGGTCCGGGCTCTGCTTCTGCCGTTGCTGGGGGCGCCCCGCTCGGGGTGAGCGGAGGATGCGCCCTTCTTCCTCGGCGCGGGTGGAGACGGACCCACAGCAGCCGCCTGCGAGCAATATTTCGGTGTGAGGCCGCCTGGACCCACGCGAGCCACCGGCACCACTGAGACCTGGCTCCGACCCCGCTGCTGCCAAGGGCCGAGACGGCTCCAGCCGCCGGTCGCTGGCGAAAGCTCCCAGGCGGCACAGGGCAGAGACCTCCCCGCAGGCTGAGTCCCTGCGTGGGCTGGCGTGTCACCGCCCGGGCGGCCCCGGGAGCGAAGGGCCCGGCGCTGCCGCAGCCCTCCGCTCCCNGCCGGCTGGCGGCCAGGCACACGGCCGCCTCCCACCGCAGCCTCGGGGCGGGAGCTGCGGGCGGGGAAATCTGTAGTCTCCAGGGGAGGGCGCAGTCCGGTACCGCTAGAAGTGGCCCTCCCCTGGGAAATGGGACCGCACTGACCCGTGGGTGAGGTGGCGGGATCTGTCGCGACCGTTCAAAAGCTGTATTTTTAAAAGGGGAGAAATGGCGGGGGGGAGGGGGGAGAAGAAGCGACAGAAACGAGATGCTGACACTGAGGAGTCGCAGGGAGACATCAACAATTGGTGCCTATAGACCACATCAAAGGACTGCAGAGCAACAATAAAATGCCTTGAAATACTTCTTAATGCAATGTTTGCATTGGGCAAGTCCACAAATGACGCCGAATTTGCCATCACAGGGGGAAGAAAGCAGCAGATGAGGAGGTTTAGCCAACATTCCTCTGAAACCCGGCTTTAGAGGGAAAAGAGAGGAAGGGAGAGGGAGAGATTTTTATAATCCTGAAAGGCAAGAGGAGAAACCACATCAACGCAGAGCAAGCAAATGCGGCAGGGCAGGATTATCAAGACACGGGGAGATTTTAACAAGCGGACCGATCTGCAACAAGGCATCTGTAAAGAAGAAAACTTCCAGTCAGGATTGCTACGGGGACATTTTTGACTCTGAGGCTATTGCTCAGCCCTCCTATTTTAAAAGACGCCACACTTGTCCCCCT